>JAHPZR010024615.1:0-23095 GCA_019787425.1 Platygyra sinensis | reverse complement strand
TTCAAGCGAAATCGAGTGGGTGGTTCTTAGAGAGACAGCCTCTTAACAGTGTGATTCTTATTGTTTTTCTTTGAAGCGGATCCCTTAAAGATACTTTGATGCATTAACAGGCTTAAACAGTCGTCTGTTTTATTCTTTCCTATTTTAGGTGATCATTCCTGGTTGTTGGGTCTTCCCATTGATAGTCAACATACCAAAGTTCTTGGCCTTAAACGTAAAGGACAATGCCTGTGTGCTGATTACTGAAGAATGGGCGGAGAAAACTTTATTTTCGCTCTGGTCAGCCATTGTAGTTGCGGCCATGGTACTGATGGCTGGGTTGTATTTCAGAATCATCTACACTTTGTGGTTCAAACGTGATCCGGAGAATCAACTCACTTTCCAACAGAAGGTAAGTATTAACAAACTGAAGTGAACATTTTTCCATCGTTTCACTGACGATAACTACTGAAGAATTTAGATGAACGTTCATGGTTGAAAATTCTATACTAAATATAAATAGCTAAGTTGATTTAATCATATTCTGGTGCCCTGAACATTATAGAAACGTTTCAAAAGGCTTGCCTAGTCTGTGATATAGCAAACATTCCTTAACAGAATCTATACTAATATTTCACCTTGCCAAAAGTATCAGCTTCTAAGGACTTTAATTGAGTTAGTTCAGTTACGAGATTTCTCATACAAGACCTCACTTCAAAATCAATATCGCGCTGGAAGTTTCAGATTTCAACACCATTCTCAATTAAATTTAAATAAATTTGTTGGCTCTGTTCTAATTATTCTTTTATTATTTGAAGTAATAACATTAGATAGCAGAAATGCTTCTCTGTAAACTGGAAAGTAAATGAAATTTCCATGCGTGTCTGTCTGTCTGTCTGTCTAGTGAAAAATTGAAAAATTGAAAAATGATGCGTGACACTATAACAACAGTAAACAGTTAATGAAGTGTCAATGAACATTAAAAAATGTACAAACGTTTCGGGCAGAGCCCTTCATCTGTGTAAAAAAGCGCATTGTGAACCTAACGGTGTCTGTCTGTCTGTCTGTCAGTCTGTCTGTCTGTCTGTCTGTCTGTCTGTCTCACTGCCAGTTCGTATCTTTGTACGCACATAACGTTGTCATTGTGACACTGTTAGGGATATATGTCCTGTTTGCAGGACTTTCCTTTTGCAATTCATCGTTACTATCTGAATCGGATTTATGTCTCTCTTTACACACAGGGCGTCCTGAGAGTGCGGAAACGAGTCACGTTGATGGGGGTAACTGTCACTGCCATATTTGGAATCTGTTGGGCTCCTGACGTAATTGCGCACAACTTAGACGTTTTTACGTCTGTCACCATCAGTGAACTGGCTTACGCTGTTATTCATATCCTGGTATTGTTCAATTCCGCTGTCAATTCATTTGTGTACGCTCTGGTTAACAAAAACTTCCGAGAGAAGCTTAAGGATATGATATGCTGTAGATGTGCGGGATCCACACGAAATCGAGTCTGCCAACCTCTAACCCCTAAGACAGGGACATCATCTTTGGAGTGATCAAAAAATCTAAAACACTTCTTCTTTCATTAATTAATGCTGCATTTTTTAGTTAAAGGAGAATGTGACTGCATTGTACAGGTTGAAGGGATAAAGTTATGATAAATGTTAACTGACTTTAAAGTGCCCTGCAAGACATTATTCTCTTTTCTTTCTTTAAGCAGTAATAGAAGGGAAGTTCTCACAGGGTGTGCAACTTTACAGGAGTATTACCTTTCATAGAGACGGGAGAAAGGTTCGAGTCGTTATGTTACGATTTAGGGTTATGGGCGCTATGCACGTTTGGTAGTTTAATTAAGGGTCCTCGTTTGTAAAGAAGGGCGCTAACAACGGATAGGTGATTGTCTCTTTTTGATTCTAGATATCTTAATATGATACAATACTTTTTTTTATGAAAAAGGTACTTTAACTCAGGAATAATGTTTAATTTTACGTTCAGAGTTCGTTCTTCTAATCTGTCTATTCAATGTCAATGTCATGAAAGTCACTCTCGCTATGGTGTTCATCAAGAAAGAGGACGCTTATTGAATTTGTAGTAAGCCAGGGGTGTGCTTATGAGATAGGTGATGTTTACAGCATATACCATCTACGGGTGCATTACGAACTCAAAACATAACCAGCTCCCAGTTAGCTCACACCAGTTCCCCAGAGGTCATGGGTTCCAACACCGTTCAAGCCTGAATTCGTTCAGGCGTAACATAATCACAGATGCTTAAGTTGTGTGTGTAACAGCCGCGTGACCAATCAGGTCTTTGTATTTAATTAGCTTTTGTTATTTGTTCACGAGCACGTAGCAAGCACCCCTATCAGTTTTGCTTTCTTATTTATGATATTGTAATAAATTATTTGTAGATCTGGAGTGAAATAAACTGAAGTTTTTGGTGTTTTGTTTGTTGTTGTTGTTGTTGTTGCTGTTGCAGCATTTGTTTACTGCTTCATTTTATATAAGCAGCGGCTTCCATTTAGCGTGAGAAAATAATCGGAATTTTTTCCGCGGACATTAAGTGTTTCGAGAAGCGAACAGTTCTCCTTCGAGGAAAACTGTGAGCTCCGAGGTGCAGGTAATGCCCGAGGATAAATATTTCTCAACAAGCGCGATCTGAAAATGTGGGAACATCACTCGGTTATTCCACAGGTTTAGCTGGACATATTCAGTCACGTGACGTGTTAACATTAATCCCGTGCGAGCAAAAATATTTGTTTTACGATAACAGCACAAATTCTCGGGCATTCATTGGCTAATTTTTAACGTCAATAAGCTGACAGACACATAAATTTATAATTTATGCGATGCGGCAACGAGCGAGAGCGGGCAATTTGACAGTTTGTTATCATAGAAAACAAATGGCCGTCAGTTTTTCATGCGTCTGTCCTGTTAGAGACAATGAATTTCGTTCTATCATTGTCAAAGTAGTCTGCGGATCCAAGTGCTCGCACTATAGTTATTCGTAATAAAAAATAAAAAAAAAAAACGTTGATCAAAACCTGCCTATACAATAAGTCTGCAATTTACTTAAAATGCAGCAATTTTGAACGTCAAACGTTTCTTATGGTAAAGAAAATTGATGTAACTCCAATATGAAAATATATGATTATGTGTTCCCCCATTCTCCAATTCACAAATACAAAAGTAAATTAGTGCTGCATATCCTGAAGCTTGTTTGCTGGGCATCAACAGAACACACCAATGGTGGAATTAAATGGCTATGAACAAAGGCCCATTGCCGCTTTAATAAAACATGTTTTGAGATCATAAATAATTAACAAGGATCAAAATTAAATACTTTTCTAGCCCAGTAAAGGTGAGGGCACTCAAAAACGCCAAAAACATCAGGATTCCCCGAAATGATGCACGCCTCACCCAAAGGAAATGCAGCCCTGAAAGTTATAACAGTAAGGGAAGGGAACTGCTGCCCTTGCAAGCAGAGTCCTTTTCCCCATGAATAGGTAATAAAAATTAATTACAGCATGGTAAAACAAAATGTGAAAATCCTAATTATGGAAAAACCTGGTAAGAGCGGAACTGCTGCCCTTGCAAGCAGCCCCCCAAGATGCTTGTTAAAACCGACATATTCTGACAGGCCATATAACAACCTGGGACAATAGATGAAATAATAGATACAACAGGAGACCTCTACAATAAGTCTGCAATAGGCTAGTTTCGAATTGTGCAGAAACAAAAGAACAGAGTCGAGGTTCAGGGGAATAATTAGCATTTGGTATTGTTCATAACAAAGGAAAATGCAAATTATTCCCTTGAACCGCGACTCTGTTCTTTTGTTTCTGCACAATTCGAAACTAGCCTATTAAAATGCAGAAATTTTGAACGTCGAACGTTTCTATGGTAAAGAAAATTGATGTAACTCCAATATGAAAATATATGATTACTATTAAAATAAAGACGCCTTTTAATTTTAATGCTCTTTTTTTATGATAACTATTCAAATAAGGCCCTGATTCACACTTCTCCGAAGAAATTTGGGGAAACGGAGGTTTCACCCTGAAAACGCGTCAAATGTTTTCCGCTCACAGAAAAATTGGAAAACGCAAAACTCATCGGTCATTTTCGATTTGTGTTTGAAGAAAAACTCGGGCAGGAAAATCACTTGGTTATTGTGACATCACCGTTTTTGAAAAGTTCAGTTTTCCAAATATTTTCCGTCCAAACGTACTAATGCGCAATGAAATAAAGTGTTCTCAAATCCTCTGGCTGGCTTGAAGAGCGTTTTGAAAAACCTCCGTTTTTGTGACGGATTAGTGTGGACGAAAGGCCTAACCGTAGAAATTAAGCAGCGTTTTCAATTTTCTCCAGCGTATAGTGGGCGGGTTTAATATAACGAGCACCGGGTGATAAGCATATGGCGCAAATTGTTTAAAACTGTTTACAATGATTAGTGAACTGCGGTCTTTCATAATCCTCTTCTGACGATTTCATCGGTGAAATCAGTACTTTGGATTGGCTGCAACATTACCGTTGAACTTCTCCGATTCAGTTTCCGCTAGTGGGTAAGACTGTCACTTTTGCATTTTTACTTCCGTGCAAAATGCCAGATATTTTATTAAAAGGTTTTAATATGTACAGGAAACACCTTCCTTTTGTTATCTTTTCAAGAACACCATCGCAAAAAGCGGAGTAACAAATATCGCACCAGAGGCAAAACTTCCTCATTTCAGTCAGTCAGGAAAAACTCCAAAGAACATTTGTAAATATCTAGTATGAACGCTATCGAGCGCTTCACGGTTTTAATGGCAGGCATAAATATTAAATGCAACTCGTGTTGTCGAAGCATTCCTCGTTCTCCCAAACCTCCTATAGCTATTGTTACTTTAAGAAGAACGTGGGCAAAAAGAATAGAAAGTGGCTCGTTGATCTCGATTATCGAAATACATCCTCCCTTTGCCCACGTCGTTAACAGCTTGGGTAGATCTATTCTTTGAAGAGCACATTTCAGTGAAAGTGTTTTTACAATCTCACACCATTTAATATAACATGGACATAATACAGGTCAACTATTGCTAAATTTCTGATGTTTATTAAACTATTTATAAAATATCAAAAAAAACTTGGAAATAAAAGTGCAACCTGTTATCTTACCTTAAGAAACGATTAACGGACCGAGAATCGGAGAAGTTACACGTTAATTCTTTGATCAACCCAAAAACCCGATATTGCTGCATGATGTCATCGGAAAAGTGGATTTGGAAAGAGAGCGGTTCACTAATCATCGTATAACTTAAAAAAAACCAACCGAGACCATGCGTTCTCCACCAGGTGCATATTAAGTTATTTGAATAGTTAACATGACAGCCAGATAATGTCCAAACAAGAAAAATATATGATGATTAACGAGTTGTTGTCTTTTATAATCAATTTCTTCCTTTGTCATCATGCAATTATATCGGTTTTTGGATTGGCTACAAAAACTTCTTTGATTCTGAGACCTTTAAGGGTTTGTAAGGTAAGGATTATCACAAACAAAAAGTGACTCTTTTGTTCTCATTTCTAAGTTCCCAGATATTGTATTAATTGCTTTTAGAATATCATAAATTTAGCAAACGTTTCTCGGTATTGTCTGCATATTGTATTAAAATAGGTTTCAGTTTCCTATTAAAATAGGTTTGGTTTTTGGTGCCAAAACACTGAACTAAAAGAATTGCTACTACTAAGTAATTTCTTAGCAAATGAAAACCGTATAATATGCAACAATGAGAAAACACCCTGCTGTACTTCCAGAGCTCAACAGAAACACAGAATTAACCAATTCAAGCTGTTGGCATTATAGTGAAGCTGCCAAAGAGAGCTTGAACTTTGATCATCCAAATTAATGAGGGAAGTTCCTTTCTTTTTGCCCCAGTGTTTTCTAAAAGAAAAAGAAAACATTTTCTCCGTTTTTCTGTAAGGTCGTAGATTTTTCTGTAGCCTGAAGTGGAGGTTCGCGAAGAATAGAAAACCTGTGTTAACACCAGTCGCAGTCAGTGTAAAGCGCTGCAGAGCTCGATATCTTTGTGATCTTTGAGGGGAATACCTTTGTAGCTACGAGACCACGCGCATTATTATCGATATGTGTATATATCTAATTGATAAACTGAAAGAACTGATTACGACAAAAGAAGTTTGCCGATATTTGAAGTGAAGCGTGTCTAGGCTAAGGTTTGGAAATACTTAGTTATTAACTTGAAGTTGATATGGGTAAATTATCGTCAGAGCAAACTGTTATAATTCCTTGACACCTTTTACTGCTGTGGAGTGTAGCACAAGCATTTAATCTGCACAATTTAAGAGCTTCGATAAAGTTATTTGGATCGGCCTAAAATATTAAAAACAAAGGAGCTTTTCCAAATCAATTTAATGCTTTGGATACACCACGACATGCATTATCATATATCCAAAGTACATTGATAGATATTATCGCGTTGATCTTTTACGAGCAAAAAGAAAATGTACAATTTTTCGCCACTTTCGATAGCGGCAGGGGGCTAAAATGGCGATTTTCGAACTTTTTACGATTTCGGAAAACATAAAGCGCTTCAGAACCTTTGAATGATATTTTCGAAAACAACTCACTATAGACCCGGGCTATAGAGGTTAAAGAAGCACTGTCACAGGAGTTTTGCTGTTTTCAGCTTCATTCGTTGCTGAAATCTTTATCTGGTACCTTTACTCTTTCCCAAAATGCTCAAATGGACTAACAGAAACATATCAAACGAATGGTGGCTCAGAGAGCAAGCCATAATGAATTTCTGGCAATATTTTCCTGAAATGGCTCTAGAATTTGAAAAAAACTGGCTAGTTTTTTTCAAACTTCAATCCATTTGCATCCTTGCCATGCTAAGTGATAGGCAGCAATAAATGGTTTCGGTGTAGTGATAAAGTTCTAGGTAACAAAACTGCCTCATTATTTTTGGCTTTCCATTAAAGCAGAAACATATTTCGGCATTGTAAAAGGACGCTAAAATACCGTGACAGTGCCCCTTTAACTGAGCAAAATATGAAAAAGTCCGAAATTTCACGACTGTCCAATCATTCTCGCTTTCTAGAGAAATTGGCTCTTAAGGAGGCTCACAATAGTTTTTAGGTTTTCTGGGACTTTTACATTTGAGGAATTCATTAAAACAAGATAATCGTTTTTCTTACAATTTCTTAGTAACAGATACTAGCTCGATCACCAGTGAACCAAAACATAAACACGTGACGTCATCAGCTGTTACCATAACAACAGCATATAGTTGTAAATAAGAGCCATCATGGAGCTTCTAACACTAATAGCGCAAAACTGATTAACTCGGTGACCCCTATTTTTCTTAATTCTATCCAGTTTTACATGAAAATGGGAACAATTATACAGAGTTTAAAAAAGTTCTCTGGAGCAGATTTTATGTAATTGCTAAAAACCGCAATTTTCGAGTGGCTATAAATCCGGTCCAGATAATTTTTTAAAATTTTACCACTATTTTTCTTTAAGTCTACACTACCCAATTTTAAAACAAAAAAGTGGGGTCACCGGACATGTTTTTTTTTAATAACTCACTTTGCGTCTCAAGAAAATCCACACGCGTCTCGCGTGTTTCTAAAATCTCATCTTTACAGGATTCTGCTTTTCGCATGCGCAAACGTTGTCCGCTGGTCAAAGCCCTTGATTTGTTTCGAAGAGTCGCTCGCTCGCTCTATTTTCGGTCGATTTCATAAGCTTGTCCAGCTTCAGCGCACCTGTAAATTATTTTTCGAAGTGCCGTCAACAAGCTTGCTTCGTTGCTACGTTTTGGAGAACTTCGGTCATTTAATTTTGGCTAACGCTCCGTGAGGTACATGTACGTGCATTTTTCATTAAGCACCTCCAGAAGGACAACAACACGTGCTGGCCAATTTCCGCAGTTTAAATGTGGTTAAATGGAAAAACATGAAGTTACAACTTGCCAACAATGGAACCAAAGGAACTAATCTTTTTTAGGAAATGTTTCCTTTAAGTGGTTTGCAATGACATCGAGAGTACGCTTTGTTCGAGCGACACGAGGTTTCGTCGCCGTGCTCTGGGAAGGAGGCATGCTGAGGATCGTAAGAAGTCCCTTTGTTCCGAACTTTAAATATAACTCTTTGAGATGTGAATAGGAAAGGCCACCCTCTGCAATCTCCTGAGCCATGGATTGTTTGATCCGGCCACTGTCGTCCCTAGGGTCGAAAAGTCTTGCTGAATGTCTGGAGAATTTCATGGCGCCGATCAAAATACATGCCGCCAATTGCTTGTACACACTAACAACTCCAGAACAATTCACTAGTTTTTCCTCGTTTAGTCAAAGTGCAGAATGAAACATAATTTTTCTAAGTGCCTTAATGTCCTCCAAAGCATCGTGGGCTTCAAATTCTTCGTTAAAAAGATGTGAGTAAAGTGCTGATTGGTTTGATTTGCAAGATGCTGATTAACTGAGTTGCTAGGCCGGGTGTTTATCTTTCAAAAGATGTTTGCGATGGTATTATTTAGACTGCTCTAGAATTAATGTCACTGGCTTTGGGCCCTCTGGTGCCTGTTCTGTGGTGATTAGATATATGAACATTGTTTATTTTTTCACACTTGGAACATTGAATGTTGAAAACACTACTTAGCCCTGGCCATTTCTTGTCTCACCAACCATGTTGTCCAGAGACAGTGTGTCTGGAAACCAAATTTGTTTGTTTATCATTTTACTTTCTTTCGCTTTAATTAGTTTTCCTGGAGGCAGGATAAAACGGTTGACTGGTTCAGACTGGTTAATAAGTCTGATGTGAATATGAACTAAACTAGAAGGAGAGAAATCATGAGAGATGTGTAATCCCACACCTAAAAGAGACCATTCGATATAGAGTGTAGAAAGGGTCATATACTTAACGAGTTTTGCCATAAATTTATCAAAAATTAGAAATGAGTAGCAAATACATTTTGAAGTCTTTATTCTGCACCTTGACAAGAAGGCATTTGATTACATTTTATAATAAAGTGACCATGCTGCACAATATTTTCTTACAATAATTTGATAAGTTTATTTTTAGTTTTCTATTGACTGAATCACTGTTACCAATCTAAAAAAAGGTAAATACAACTTTAAAGCCAAATAAATATAGTATTTCTGTGACTTCAGTGGTCATCTGTTTACATATTGCTATTTTGTTATTGATGAAATACACACGAGTAGCAAATACATTTTGAAGTCTTTATTTTGCACCACTTATTTTTTGTGCAACTTAATTAATTTTTGCGTTTTTCGCGTTTTTCGTGAGTCGACAAATATCTGAAAATTATGACTCCTGATAAAAACACCTTGCAGAATTTACACACCAAAATTGATATCCCCATTACGCATTAAAATAATTAACATGTGGTCAAACAGTTGCATAAAATAAGTGTTACTCAGGTGGAAAATGGCTCTCCTAATCAAAAGCTGAAAGTTTGATTTCTAAGGGTTGCCAAGCTTTCTATATTGTAAGCTTCTTTTGACTCAAATTCTTCTTCAATTCTTACAGGTTAGAGTCATCAAATGACCATTAACCGGTTCCTTGCCGTTATCACTGAAGAAAATTGCCAAAGAATGGAAGAACACTGGTGTTGCCAGTGTTGTCAGCGGCGAAACCAAGAGGGAGGGGGTGACTCTATTGTTTTCGAGTATCTGTCAGAGACCGACTTATCACTGCCAGTGTGACGTCACATAGCAACAAGGCGAAGCTGCGCTCGGCTTGCCCAGATTTGGCGTCGGGACTTCATTGAATTCAAAGAAAAAAAGGGATAATACAAGCTATTATTGCGCTATTATTCACTAATTTGGCATAAATGTGCAAGCTCTGTGGTGGATATTGACTGTGAGTACAACTGATTGTTGTTTTGTGTGCGTTTTCTGTTCCAAGTTTTAATGAAAACAAATCGGGTCAAGTGGGGTTACCGCCATCTTGACTTCCCGGTCTAGTAAAGGCCACCCAAAGCGCCCGCCGGTTTCTCTTCAATTTTTCAACAGAAGTACCTCATAATGGGAGGTTTTGTTCCTTTTTGATATAACTTTCAAGCCATTGTTAGTTTTTCTCAATGTGATGAGCCATTTTGCTCAACGATCATTTGAGTGCGAGGGCGTGCATGTACATGTCGGTTTGATTTCTCGCGTGTTAAACTTTGTTCGATTGGTGAAAGGTCAAGAGTGTCTATTTTTACCAGCTGTTTAATAGCTGGTTGAATGTTTGTGTTTTTAAATTTTGTGGGGTAGATGACTGCTTGTGTGCTCCAGAAGGGCTAACCTTCAGAATACCCGGCCACGATTGCGTGACATTAAATGCCTGCTCCCGTAGTCCCGCAGTCAATCCGAATACAGTATTTGCATATGGAAACAAAAGAGAAATTAAAACTTAATGTATACACGAAACAAACTTGCTACACATGAATATACCTCGTTCTAAAACCATCAGCAGAAACAAGCACGTTACACATGAAAAGACTTCGTTCAATAAACCATGAGCCGAAACCTGGAGTTTTAATATTCATTTTATCAACTACGGGACTGCGGGAGCAATAGTTTTACTCGTCTTACGTTCATCAACCAATAAAATGGCGATACTCATCGTTACGTCTCCTATTGTCATTAATTTTGCCAACCAGAGGTTTTTTGGCTCTCGAAACAAAAGATTCTCTTGTTCTGTGGTTGGCAAAATTTAAAGTGCACCTAACCCCAAAAACTTTTTTTCGCTAAAACAATAAAGCTTATTTTGTGGAGTAACTAGCCAAAAAAAATTTCGATTTGGTTAAATCTTTGATTTTCTATGGCTCGTCAAAGTACGTGAAATTGCCGCCATTTTGGTCCACGACCGAGTTTAACGGAGAATGGGTCGAGGGCAGGATGTGACGTCAAATCGAGAACACGATGATTCTGAGATTCGCATATTTACTTGTTTCTGTGGGAAAGACTGGAAAAGTTGTTCGAAAAAAATGCTAGCCAGGTGCGCTGTAGTGTGATGTAGCAACACAACAAACTTACAGGAGGTACTCCGCTTTATGCCACACGTTTTATGGAGAGATGTCCTGAAGAGAAGAAACGTACTAAGTGATGGCTCGATTCGTACAAAGTGATAGCCGTCTAAGAGTTCGGTGATCTGTTCCCTAGAGTATTTCAAACCAGATGATCTCGCTCGATGCCTGGATCTTCAGAGAGAGGAAGGGATTTTGTTGACTCAGTGACTTAAGCGAGACGAATTTGGAATAACCGTCCATCGATTCATGAAGCCGTTGTTGCATCTGATCTGAGAAACAACAGCAGTCAGTCGGCACAGCCGACAGATAGTTTTGTATTTGCCCACTACTAACCTTAAAACTCCATTTCTGAAGGCATACAGGTTTAATTCCTGGACATTCAGTAACACACTTTAAGGTAACATCAGCACCAATATCTTCAAGAACAAGATCACTCTTCTTTGAGTCTTGACAACCTTCTAACTCACTCTAATATAATAATAACAACAATAACATTCGCTGATGTTTTGAAGGGAAGCGACGCTACAATTTTCACACTCGCAGGAAAAGAACACAAACATTGTGTCATGGGATAATCATTTTGGTCTACGTTGAACGAGTGAAGTTAAAATAATTTGAGAAAGTTAACGGACTTGACTTTTATTTATACGAAAGTATGTTAATGTGAGATCGAAGAATGCGCGAATTTAGTAAATATACGCACCACACGCTACAGTCTCTTTGACTTCTACATATCATTGCCTTCGGGTCTGTCCATCTGAGCTCGTTCGAGTTCTTTGTCAGCATCCACCTCATTTTGTCTATCCATTCTTCGTTGGCCAGAGAGTTGTCAGCATATAAATCAGTTCGGCCGTCATCATTTAACTATTCACTTTGCTTTGTTTACAAGTGCGAGTGGTCATTCTCTTCAGCGATATAATAAATTTCGGAGTCTTCTGAGTCAAAGCTCATTTCAGAATCCGACGAAGTAGAAGATATTGTTGATAAAAACAGAAATCGGCAAGATTTCCGTATAACCCCATACATTTATTATGCATACAGTTCTTTGTTTTACTTGACAATAGCGGAAACAATAGCGCTCCTTTGAGAGTTATTCGCTTTGAATAACTTAAAATTTTACGTGTCGCATACTTTTAGACTTAGTTTTTTTCCCGAATTTTCCGTCAAAAATACTGAAAAACGAAGCGATTTCTTGGAGACTTAGAAAAAAATTTCGAAATTAAAGGACCTTAACATCTAAAGTACGCAAAACGGAAATGTAATATCACAATTTAGGACGCATTTTCCGTGTTTTTAAACAGAACGCAGGCTTAGAACTGCTTATAATAATAGCGATTTCGACCATTGCGCTAGTTCAAAAATGCGTATAAAACAGTGTTTTAGGCCTAAGCAAAGGCTGCTTGCGGTTAGCTATAAACTGTTGATCGGGTCAGCTACTATTTTAATAATTTTGAAAATGATATCGAAGTGAAATAAAATTCTTGCTTACCTTCATCGTGTCATTCCGCGTTTTAACCCATTGATTTCCTTCCTCAAATTTAGTCCCATGCGTTGAAACTGTGTATTTTGTTTCTTTCCTTCACGTAGTGGCGATCAGATCACGAACAGTTCATACAGGAACAATTTACGCATCTTTGCGTACTCACATAGAAGTCGCCGATGTGCTTGACAATGTTTCCAAATGGATCGTCTCCATAGTGTTAACGCAACAACCATTCCCGTAGATAGCTTTTGGAGAGATCTTTGGATGTTCTTTGTTTGACTCCCGTCCATGTATTTTCAGTGCGCATTAACGCCATGTCATTGCAGTTTCTTCTTGGACATCGCGATTCGTATCCATCTCGCGAAGGATCTCGTCGTCTCCACCTCCATGCATTGCTAAAATTTTCCCGCGGACACTTTATTGACGACGCCAGCAGGTTGTATTCCTTGTACCACTGTATGCACTGGTCGTGATCCAGCAAAATTTTGCAGAGTTTAAGGAAATTCATTGTAGACATTGATGTGTACGTAACTAAGAGTACTGCTGAAGTCGAGGGAAATAAATCATTCTCTTCCCCTTTTATTCACCAGGGACCCACAAATGCGACGCATGTTTTCGTGCAGCGAGCAACATGCGTTAAACATTTGAATAAGTAAATTGCCATGCAAATTTTTGGGAATGCAAACGGTTTAGGTAAAATATAAATTATTTTTGGAGGGATAATGCTCAACTGAACCTCGTAGTGTAGTGGTGTACAAGAGAGACTGATAGGCAAGATGTATGCTAGAGGTAAGTGGTTCGAGACCTGATAGGGTACAAGAAAAAAAGGGGAAAAAATGCGCAAGGAGCCTGGGTGATATAGAGAAGGAAAAAGAGAGAAGAACGGAGCTAGAGGAAGAAGAGAATCGGCGAAAACACAGCGCGCAATAACCCTCAACAACGCGCAATCAAATCCTCTTTTATTCATTCAGTAAGTAGTTATTATCAATGTATATATTCAATACCTTAGGGACTTTCTATTGTCTTCAAAAACAAAAGAGCGCATACATAATTAATGATTCTGCATGCATAATAAATGTATGGGGTTATACGGAAATCTTTCCGTAAAAGGCCCGACTGGGACAGCCGAAGCTTTCGTTCTCGAAGTGACGTCACGGCTTTACTCTCCCCAGACTCCTTGTGTTCGGTCGTGAACCATACGAAACTCGGTTTCAAGGGGGCACAGAAATTCGAGGATTTAACCAAATCGAAAAATTTTTGCGGCTAATTACTCCACAAAAAAGGCTTTATTGTTTTAGCGAAAAACACTTTTTGGGGTTAGGTGCACTTTAAATAGCAAAAGACTTGTTTGTAAACAGTGAATAGCGCTATACAAAGCAAGCGTTCAATGTCACGGAATCGTGACCGGGTATTCTGAAGTCGCTCTCCAAATGCCATTCCATTAACTTTGAAGGGATTGTTGAGACGAACCAAAAGTACTGAAGGCTTAATTCTCAGCACAGAGCAAACTTAATATACCATGTACCAAACCTCCTATTCTGGGATCAAGACATCTCCGCATTTCTGCGTGGGCTCCGGAAAAACTTCAATCCATTAAACTTTGTCGATGTCTCATGCACTTGTCAGTATGTTTCTACTCAAAATATGAGGCTTTCGAATAACTTATCCTACCGAAACTTACTGCAGAGAAGTCTTTCATATATTTTGAATCCTGGGTAACATTGAACAAAGTAATCGAATCATCAAAAAGTTAACAAACCAAAAAATTGGCATCCATATCGAAAATTACCGATGTATGACGTGACGTCACACTGGTAGTTATGACTAAACCACTGATTTGCCTGGAGACACCCCCTCCCTCCTGGGCGAAACGAAACTTCGTTTGGAAGATTAATCTACTAAAACTGTCTAACAAGTGAAAGACGAATCAGTATGTTTGCATTTTATGTAAAAAGGCTCCTGTCTGAAATTACCGTATATTGATAAATTTATCTCTGCCAAGTTTAACACAATAAAACATTTTTTGACGTACGTTCGCGAAATTTGTTGTTCGTCTCCTTTATTTTGCCGAAATCCAGAAATTAAGTAGTGCAAAATTTAGTTGGAATAACGTAATTTATTAATTTATTTTCAATTCTAATTTAAAACTTTCTGGGTCACTGAATGTCGGAGTTGTCATTTAAAAAAGGTGAAACGAAAATTATTAAAACATTTTCGTTCATCTCGAAACTGTTGGGCTTCGTCGTAGCATACCACAATTATTTGCCAATCAATCTTCAGGTTTTCAAGGTAAGGGCTTTATTCGTGTTCTGTGTATCAAACCCAGCCTTTTCCTGATCTAACTAGAATAGATTCCATCTTTAGAATTTAGTTTAGAATGCCACACGGTTAAGGTTAGTGAATATTGTTTTACAAATGTCTCATACTGTGCAACCCAAAGATAATGCACGTGCAAGAACTTCTTTTTGCGTCCCCAAGAAGAAGTTATGCGGCTGATTGAGTCCTGGAAACCACAAGAACCTCTTTGCGGTTCTTTGTAGTGACACTTTGAATGGAACGACGGACAGGGTACGCGTAAGTGAAACGCAAAGTGAAGCTGAAGTCGTGTCTCAGCTAAAAATATAATTGTCTAAAATAATTTTTTTATTGGTTCAGGATAGCCGATAGTAAGAGACTTGTCCTTGCTTGCCTTGTGTTTTATGTATGACTTAAACGTTCAACACCGGTTTCACCTGCGGGCATTTTATGCCTTAGCTTACCGAACCACGTTCGCCAAAAAAATCGAAATATTTCGTGCTGTTGTGATGCCAACGGCCTTCAAATAAGTTGACGATGACCTCAATTTGAATTGATAACAGCTATGTAAAAAGAGAAGAGGTTCGAGTTTCTTCACATGAAACATTGTTGGTCAAACCAAAGGCATTTTATTTTTATGGGAATGAAAACGGCCTTAAAGCGAAATTTGCATGTTGTTAAACCGTCATGCCGATCAACTGAAAGCTATCATATTTCGAGTTTTCCATCACTTCGCAAATTAACCGACAAACTACCTTTTCTTTGACGCTTGCTTGATCATAAGCTACCAAAAATGGGAAGAAAATTGGAACAGTCGCTTGAAGTCCTTATTTTAGTTCTTTGATCAACCCAAAAACCCAATATTACTGCATGATGACATCGGAAAAATGGATGCCTGTTAAGTTACAAGAATAGTTATCACGACAGCCACATAATGTCCAAACACATAAAAAATATATGATGATTAGCGAGTTGTTGTCTTTTAATAATCAATTTCTTCCGACGTCATCATGCAATTATACCCGTTTTTGGTTTGGCTACAAAAACTTCTGTGATTCTGCGGCCTTTAAGCGCACGGTTTGTAAGGTAAGGATTATCACCAACGAAAAGTGACTTCTTTGTTCTTATTTCCAGGTTTCCAGATATTGTATTAATTGCTTTTAGAATATCATAAATTTAGCAAACGTTTCTCGGTATTGTCTGCATATTGTATTAAACATGATACGTTTTAGTTTCCTATTACAATAGGTTTTGTTTTTGGTGCGAAATATTGAACTAAAGGAATTGCTACTAAGTAATTTAAAAGCAAATGAAAATCGTATAAAATGAGAAAACACCCTGCTTTACTTCCAGAGCTCTATAGAAAAACAGGACTAACCAATTTAAGCTGTTGGCATTATGATGAAGCGGCCAAAGAGAGCTTGAACTTTGATCATCCAAATTAATGAGGAAAGTTCTTTTCTTTTTGTCCCAGTGTTTCTAAAAGAATAAGAAAGCATCTCCACTTTTCTATTAGGTCGTAGATTTTTCTGTAGCCAGAAGTGGAGGTTCGGGAGGACTAGAAAAGCTGCGTAAACACCAGTCGCAGTCAATATAAAGCCCTGAATTGATGCGCTCCATAGAAGGATAACATTTACAACTGTTCTTGGTTTTGTTTTTCTGAATAATGACCGAAATGCTTGAGGACTTTTTGCCGCTAAGGCCAATAGATATACAAACAGATATATTTTTTGTTACTCCATTCTTCAGTTTCTTGGCGGTCTTTTGTAGCTAACACAGAAATAGTGTTTCCTGTAGATCAGGCAAAATATCACTCTCGATATCATTTTGGACCAACTCATTTTCTTTTCATTGCATTTGTTATGAGTCAAACCAATTTGGCCTAAAAACTAAACAACTTTATTTGTAGCTAAAACGTTTGTCTTTATCGTTCCGACACTTTTTCCACGCGACATTCTGTAAAGATTTTTAATTTGTATTTTGTAGTCATAAATGTGATCTGTGAGGGAAATACCTTTGTAGCTATGAGACCGCGCTCGTTATTATCAATATGAGCATATATATAATTGATAATCTGAAAAAATAGCCCTTTTCACTGTAAACAAGGAAGGAAAAAAAAAAAAGAGAGAAAGTTATTCCATTCTGTTGCTATCCATTTTCCTAATTCGCCGATTCTAATTAGAATGGCATAGACTGATGATAGACGACCAACTAAACCATATTTTTAAAGAAAAACAGTTAATTTTCTTCTACGAAAAATTGAATGCCACATGGGGCAAATCTACTCAAACGCTAGCTGGAGATGATATCGAGGATTCACGCTTCCTGAAAACAAAAAAAACGCCTGCATGCATTTTGAAACACGTGCGCCCTCGTAACTGACACAAAGACAATGCTGTGTACTTCGTAAAACTGATGTGCCTGTTATTAATTTACGTGGTAAGAAAATTATTAGACCAAAAAAGAAATAATATGAAGGTACGATGTTTCCGCTCCTTTAATATGTACGTAGGAAACATTAAAAGACGAAATATTCATTGGACATCGAATATCTCTCACATTTAGTGATGCCTGATAAAGTTTTCTCTTGCCGTTTACACCAGTTATCAGCTAAGTTGCTAAGCTAAGTTGTCAGGTAAGTTGTTCATTCTTCTTTATCTTTTCATTAAACCTAGAAGGCCTCGTGACTGTGTAACATCGACAATATTCAGTCATGCTTCAATCATCTGGCATTGCCATAGCAACGGTACACTCCCTGCTTGTCATCGCAGACATTGTTGGAAATTGCCTCGTTTGTTGGATCATAAGAAAACATCGAGATATGAGGTTTGTTGAAACAACAATAACTAAAATATCGCAGCCTTTTTGAAACAGTATTGAAGGCTTACACAACAACTTAACATAGCCTGTTGTAAATATGGGAGAACTGTAAAGAGATTAATGTTTTGAGAGTTTTTCAATTATACGTTCACGCATTCCAATTTACATCGGAGTGTAGGAATTACAACTCAGGCAATTCAACCGTTTTATATTATAAAGTTTTTAATTTAACAACGTAACAACGCATTCTGGAATATTAAAATCAGTTATTCCTAAGCACGAAAATCCACACTAGAGCGTTTACATTCAAAGCAGGATGAAAACTTATGTAAAGCCTCTTGTGCCATCCAGGTGAGGGGAGTGCCTTTAATTTCTCTAGACCCCCCTCCGATTTCTGAAGCCTTAAATGATCTACAAACAATTTAAGAGGGATAATCTTTGTAATAAGGTCTAATTAAAGAATTAAGTCTTTTTCTCCTAATCCTCTCTTGATTTATAATATTCCACAGGACTCCCATGAACCATTTACTTGTAAACTTGGCTATAGCTTTGTAATGAGGTCTGTTTGAAGAAATTAAGTGTCTTATTCTTCTCTTGATTTATGATATTCCACAGAACTCCCATCAACTATTTACTTGTAAACCTGGCTATAGCGGATGCCTTGTATGCGATCTTTGTTACACCACAGACTTTCCTCCTGATCGCTCCCACCCACCCAGAGGGAACAATTGGTACATTTGTGTGCAAATTTGTAACAAGTGGAAACCTCGCATGGATTGCTGTAGACTCCTCGGTGATCACTTTGGTTGCAATTGCCACTGAACGATATTATGCGGTAATCTATCCTAACGTGGGTAGATTTACCAAGGGTAAACTGAAGGTGAGCCACTTACAAAAATCAATTAACACCATCAGTCTATACCAAGCTTGTGGACAGTTTTTTACAAAGGCAATAGACTGCAAGGCTGATACTACGGGAAAAACGTTTCGAGACACCAACATGACCAGAACCGATAACGCGAGATCGCAACTGTGGACAGCTATTTCGCTCTTGTTCGAGCTCGTCAGCACAGTAGAGCGAAGTTATTTAACGCTAGCCAAGAGCATTGTCATTGGCTACTCAAACTCGGAATACACAGGCATTTATTAAAAGGGTCTACAAGCAAAATACTTGTTTTGTTTTGTGTTTTTTTTTCCCGTAACATAAGAAGACATATTCGCAGTCTATGAAGCATCTGGAGTGTTGATTTCTTTTGGAAAAGAAATTCATTTATTACTATTAGTACATACCCCCTATATACCAAACTAGTGGACAGTATTTTTCACGCATTCTGATTAGCTACAAAAACTCGGAATGATTCAGGTGATCATTCCTGGTTCATGGATCTTCTCACTGCTACTTACGATACCACTCTTCCTGGCCTTAAACGTAAAGGACAATACCTGTGTGACGAGGAATGAAGGATGGCAGTTTAAAACAGGTTGTTTGCTTGGGTCAGCCATTGTAGTTGGGGCCATGGTACTGATGGCTGGGTTGTACTGCAGAATCATTTACACCTTGTGGTTCAAACGTGATAATGAGAATCAACTCACCTTCCAACAGAGGGTAAGTATTAACAAACAAGTTCAACACCAGAACACTTTTCTTTCGCTTCATTGACGATAACTACTGAAGTATTCGAGTGAACGTTCATGATTGAAACTTCTACACCGCTAAGTTTATTAGATCGCCAAACCAAAGAAAACAGGAGATGGCGTATGAGAAGAGGTGTAAAATTCTTAAATGGGATTATTTAGTACGAAGGAGGGATTTTCTTTCCCTGGTGGAGTGCTACAAGATCGCATTCAATCTGAATGGATTAAATTTCAGCGACTATTTTGAACTGTGCAGGAACGCTAAGACGAGATCTAACCATCCATATAAGATACAAACCAAACTCGCAAAATTGAATTGTTGTAAAAATTCTTTCTTTGTTAGAATTATCAAACCTTGGAGCGATCTTCCAAGTAATGGATTCAATTTTCGTGATAGTCCTAATGTTAGCAAGTTTAAATTAAGATTGAAGAATCATATGAATATTTATTGAATGAACATTTTATATTTATCAATAATATTTATTACATAAACACCTGTGAAATACCAGGATTTCTCCTTTTACTAAAATGTCACATCTTCAGCCGTGAACATACTATTTTTATCTTTCACATGTGAGGATATTGGTGTTGCCATAGTTGCTAAAATGATCACCATTGCTATGGTTGCACAATCCCTTAAAAAGTACTTAGATATAATGCTGTATGATCGAAACATCATCGGTGCCTCCTCGGAAATCTTCGGAAATCGTCGGAAAATGTCCGAAAAATGTTGGGAAACGTTCGCCTAACCTTTGAAACAATTTTGGAAAATCTTCGGAAATCTGCGGAAAGTGGTCGGAAATCTTCGGAAAATCGTCAAAAACGTCGTTATAAGTATGTTTATGTAAGTATGTTTACTCTTCACTTTCATCTACAACCGCAGTACAAATATGACTTATTTCATATAAACTTCACGTAACTAAATACTGTTAATACTAAATAGGCTTGTTTAGTCTGTGATCCAACAAATAATTTCACCCTGCCAAAAATATCAGCTACTGAAGACTACTTCAGTTACCAGGCTCCTAGTCCAGTACGCACGTCTAAATGAATATCGCGCTGTTACAGATTAACACCATTCTCAAATTAATTTAAATAAATTTGTCGGCTCTGTTCTAATTATTCCTTTGTTATTTGAATTAGTAACATTAGGAAGCAGAAATGCTACTCAGTAAACTACAAAGTAATTGAAATTTTCATGCGTGTCTGTCTGTCTGTCTGTTTCACTGCCTGATCGTATCTTTGTATGCTCATTGTAACACTGTTAGGGATATATGCCCTGTTTGCAGGACTTTCTTTTGCATTCATTGTTACTATCTAAATGAGATTATGTCTCTCTCTCTCTCTCTCTACACACACACAGGGCGTCCTGCGAGTGCGGAAGCGAGTCACGTTGATGGGAGTAACTGTCACTGCCATATTTGGAATCTGTTGGGTACCTGACGTGATTGTGCACAACTTAGACTTCTTCACATCTGTCAGTATCAGTGAACTCTCTTACGCTGCTATTCATATGCTGGTATTGTCCAATTCCGCTGTCAACCCTTTTGTGTACGCTCTGATTAACAAAACCTTCCGAGAGAAGCTAAAGGGTATGATATGCTGCAGCTGTACAGGATCCACACGAAATCGAGTTCGCCAACAAACCTCTGACCTCTAAGTCAGGGACATCATCTTTGGAGTAATAAAAGAATCTAAAGCACTGCTTTTATTAATGCTGCGATTTTTATCGTTGAAGGATAATTTGATGGCATTGCACAGATTAAAGAGATAACTTTATGATAAATGATAGCACTTTAAACTACCCTGCGAGACAAGATTCTCTTCTCGTTCTGTGAGCAGTATCAGAAGGGAAGTTCTCCCAAGGTGTGCACCTTTATAGGAGTATTACCTTTCATAGAGACAGGAGAAAGGTTAGCGTTAATTTACTATCTAAAATCAATTTATATTTTACATCACTTTTTGTAGTCAATCACTATTAATCTCTTCGCCTGTTTAGTTTGTTTATTTTGTTTAGGTTATTAAGCTACCTTTTAAAAATCAATTCTGTAAACATATTTATCTCCGGATGCTAATGACTGTAATTTATTTATAGTTCATTCCTGCCATGATTTATAGTCTTTTATTTGAAGCTTACAAATTGGTTTCTTTTTCTTTTTCTTTTTTTTCTTCCTGCACAACTCGCCTCGACTAGCTTACGCTATATGCGAGTTGTGCATGTTCTCAGTTTTGAGTGTTAATTATTAACAAAGTTTATTTGTTGTTTTGTATTTTGTTTTGTATGGGCACTATAAGCTTGGAAGTTTAATTTAGGGTTCTTGTTTATAATGAGGGGCGCTTACAAAGGATAGGTGCTTGTTAGTTTTAAACTCATTAGATATATCAGTGTGGTACAATACTTTTGTGAGAAAAAGATACTTTAAGTTTGGTATGTTTAATATTACGTTCACAGTTCATTCTAATCTGTCTGTTCAGTGACAATGTCTTGAAAGTCGCTTTCGCTATGGTGCTCTTTAAGAAAGAGGACGCCTATTGAATTTGTTGTTGGAGTGTGCATATTAGATAGGTGATGCTTACAGCATACTGACGAACTACGGGTGCATCGCAAATTCAAAACGTGACCAGCTCCCAGTTGGCTTACACCAGTTCCCCAGAGGACATGGGTACAAACACCTATTAAGCCTGAATTTGTTCAGCCTTTAGCATCATCGCAGCTGCTTAAGTTGTGTGTGTAACAGCGGCGTTATCAAATCATAATTTATTGATTACAAGAAATAGATTTTAGTTAATCAACATCTCTTGTTTGAGCGTTGTAGTATGTCCACTGATTTCCACGTGCAACCTCACGTGAGATGAACCCTAGGAACTCCTCATTGTTTTTTTGTCCAATCACAGGGCACTCTTCCAAGTTCCTTAGCTCTTTTCGTGTTCTTTGTCCATTCTGTTTGTCTACACAAGCAAAGATTACAATTGCTTACAATTGCCCTCGTCTCCCACCCATTCTCTTTTGTTTCTATCAATGGACATAGGACATCTCAAACTCTTAGTGTAAAATTGTCAAATACGCATACCATAATAAAATATAGATTTACCTATACATATATAATTACATCAAATATTAGTAAGTACACTGCTGCACAATATTTCTGTAACTTAAATTATATAGTCACAATCAATTTTTATGTCAACACATTGTTGTCTGTTTCGGTTTAGAGTTCCCACCTGATGTAATGCTATGATAATTTCAGTTGTCTCTTCCTTGTACGTTTAGTTTAAAGACAGTTGTGTTTTCAATTAAGTTGGGAATGGGAATGAAGAGCTCCTCTCGTCACACTTTTGCCCCCATAGTTTCGACATTTTGTACTCCTCAGATATACATATTGGCCAGTGGGGGCCCTAGGGAAGCCTACGATTGGTCACAGCCGACCAAAAAAGGCCCAACTTCCTGCTCTATATTGCTCTGTGCACCTATCAGCTAGGTTAGTAGAGACCCAACTCCCTCCAATCAGAGAGGAGGCGCAACTCCCTCATTTCTACCCAGGAATGGTCCCAGTCGGCCTGGGGGAAGCCAAACTGTATGTCTGCCTCCTCCATGCCGGAGTGTGTGCCCACCGGCTTGTGGTTAGTTAACTAACAAAAATCCGGAGTACAAGGGCCTACTTTTAAAGCCGGTTTCAATGGAGCACGCACTTCGTTGTTGAGTTACTCGTGAGTCAAGGACTACATATGTTTGCTCTCTTTTATTTACTTCATGTAAGCTACACATTTCTTTTAAGCTAACACATCATGTAAACTAACACAACATCTCCACTTTATAGTAACGAAACCTCTTAACAGACTGTTTA
>JAHPZR010024614.1:5000-13722 GCA_019787425.1 Platygyra sinensis | reverse complement strand
GTACTGATGGCTGGGTTGTACTGCAGAATCATTTACACCTTGTGGTTCAAACGTGATAATGAGAATCAACTCACCTTCCAACAGAGGGTAAGTATTAACAAACAAGTTCAACACCAGAACACTTTTCTTTCGCTTCATTGACGATAACTACTGAAGTATTCGAGTGAACGTTCATGATTGAAACTTCTACACCGCTAAGTTTATTAGATCGCCAAACCAAAGAAAACAGGAGATGGCGTATGAGAAGAGGTGTAAAATTCTTAAATGGGATTATTTAGTACGAAGGAGGGATTTTCTTTCCCTGGTGGAGTGCTACAAGATCGCATTCAATCTGAATGGATTAAATTTCAGCGACTATTTTGAACTGTGCAGGAACGCTAAGACGAGATCTA
Organism: Platygyra sinensis; assembly: GCA_019787425.1. Classification (NCBI taxonomy): domain Eukaryota; kingdom Metazoa; phylum Cnidaria; class Anthozoa; order Scleractinia; family Merulinidae; genus Platygyra; species Platygyra sinensis. The sequence goes on along the minus strand of JAHPZR010024614.1, from coordinate 13,330 downwards.
ACCATCCATATAAGATACAAACCAAACTCGCAAAATTGAATTGTTATAAAAATTCTTTCTTTGTTAGAATTATCAAACCTTGGAGCGATCTTCCAAGTAATGGATTCAATTTTCGTGATAGTCCTAATGTTAGCAAGTTTAAATTAAGATTGAAGAATCATATGAATATTTATTGAATGAACATTTTATATTTATCAATAATATTTATTACATAAACACATGTGAAATACCAGGATTTCTCCTTTTACTAAAATGTCACATCTTCAGCGTGAACATACTATTTTTATCTTTCACATGTGAGGATATTGGTGTTGCCATAGTTGCTAAAATGATCACCATTGCTATGGTTGCACAATCCCTTAAAAAGTACTTAGATATAATGCTGTATGATCGAAACATTATCGGTGCCTCCTCGGAAATCTTCGGAAATCGTCGGAAAATGTCCGAAAAATGTTGGGAAACGTTCGCCTAACCTTTGAAACAATTTTGGAAAATCTTCGGAAATCTGCGGAAAGTGGTCGGAAATCTTCGGAAAATCGTCAAAAACGTCGTTATAAGTATGTTTATGTAAGTATGTTTACTCTTCAATTTCATCTACAACCGCAGTACAAATATGACTTATTTCATATAAACTTCACGTAACTAAATGCTGTTAATACTTAATAGGCTTGTTTAGTCTGTGATCGAACAAATAATTTCACCCTGCCAAAAATATCAGCTACTGAAGACTACTTCAGTTACCAGGCTCCTAGTCCAGTACGCACGTCTAAATCAATATCGCGCTGTTACAGATTTCAACACCATTCTCAAATTAATTTAAATAAATTTGTCGGCTCTGTTCTAATTATTCCTTTGTTATTTGAATTAGTAACATTAGGAAGCAGAAATGCTACTCAGTAAACTACAAAGTAATTGAAATTTTCAGGCGTGTCTGTCTGTCTGTCTGTTTCACTGCCTGATCGTATCTTTGTATGCTCATTGTAACACTGTTAGGGATATATGCCCTGTTTGCAGGACTTTCTTTTGCATTCATTGTTACTATCTAAATCACATTATGTCTCTCTCTCTCTCTACACACACACAGGGCGTCCTGCGAGTGCGGAAGCGAGTCACGTTGATGGGAGTAACTGTCACTGCCATATTTGGAATCTGTTGGGTGCCTGACGTGATTGCGCACAACTTAGACTTCTTTACATCTGTCAGTATCAGTGAACTCTCTTACGCTGCTATTCATATGCTGGTATTGTCCAATTCCGCTGTCAACCCTTTTGTGTACGCTCTGATTAACAAAACCTTCCGAGAGAAGCTAAAGGGTATGATATGCTGCAGCTGTACAGGATCCACACGAAATCGAGTTCGCCAACAAACCTCTGACCTCTAAGTCAGGGATATCATCTTTGGAGTAATAAAAGAATCTAAAGCACTGCTTTTATTAATGCTGCGATTTTTATCGTTGAAGGATAATTTGATGGCATTGCACAGATTAAAGAGATAACTTTATGATAAATGATAGCACTTTAAACTACCCTGCGAGACAAGATTCTCTTCTCGTTCTGTGAGCAGTATCAGAAGGGAAGTTCTCACAGGGTGTGCACCTTTATAGGAGTATTACCTTTCATAGAGACAGGAGAAAGGTTAGCGTTAATTTACTATCTAAAATCAATTTATATTTTACAGAACTTTTTGTAGTCAATCACTGTTAATCTCTTCGCCTGTTTAGTTGTTTATTTTGTTTAGGTTATTAAGCCACCTTTTAAAAATCAATTCTGTAAACATATTTATCTCCGGATGCTAATGACTGTAATTTATTTATAGTTCATTCCTGCCATGATTTATAGTCTTTTATTTGAAGCTTACAAATTGGTTTCTTTTTCTTTTTCTTTTTTTTCTTCCTGCACAACTCGCCTCGACTAGCTTACGCTATATGCGAGTTGTGCATGTTCTCAGTTTTGAGTGTTAATTATTAATAAAGTTTATTTGTTGTTTTGTATTTTGTTTTGTAAGGGCACTATAAGCCTTGGAAGTTTAATTTAGGGTTCTTGTTTATAATGAGGGTCGCTTACAAAGGATAGGTGCTTGTTAGTTTTAAACTCATTAGATATATCAGTGTGGTACAATACTTTTGTGAAAAAAGATACTTTAAGTTTGGTATGTTTAATATTACGTTCACAGTTCATTCTAATCTGTCTGTTCAGTGACAATGTCTTGAAAGTCGCTTTCGCTATGGTGCTCTTTAAGAAAGAGGACGCTTATTGAATTTGTTGTTGGGGTGTGCATATTAGATAGGTGATGCTTACAGCATACTGACGAACTACGGGTGCATCGCAAATTCAAAACGTGACCAGCTCCCAGTTGGCTTACACCAGTTCCCCAGAGGACATGGGTACAAACACCTATTAAGCCTGAATTTGTTAAGCCTTTAGCATCATCGCAGCTGCTTAAGTTGTGTGTGTAACAGCGGCGTTATCAAATCATGATTTATTGATTACAAGAAATAGATTTTAGTTAATCAACATCTCTTGTTTGAGCGTTGTAGTATGTCCACTGATTTCCACGTGCAACCTCACGTGAGATGAACCCTAGGAACTCCTCATTGTTTTTTTGTCCAATCACAGGGCACTCTTCCAAGTTCCTTAGCTCTTTTCGTGTTCTTTGTCCATTCTTTTTGTCTACACAAGCAAAGATTACAATTGCTTTCAATTGCCCTCGTCTCCCACCCATTCTCTTTGTTTCTATCAATGGACATAGGACATCCCAAACTACTTAGTGTAAAATTGTCAAATACGCATACCATAATAAAATATAGATTTACCTATACATATATAATTACATCAAATATTAGTAAGTACATGCTGCACAATATTTCTGTAACTTAAATTATATATTCACAATCAATTTTTATGTCAACACATTGTTGTCTGTTTCGGTTAGAGTTCCCACCTGATGTAATGCTATGATAATTTCAGTTGTCTCTTCCTTGTACCTTTAGTTTAAAGACAGTTGTGTTTTCAATAAAGTTGAGAATGGGAATGAAGAGCTCCTCTCGTCACACTTTTGCCCCCATAGTTTCGACATTTTGTACTCCTCAGATATACATATTGGCCAGTGGGGGCCCTAGGGAAGCCTACGATTGGTCACAGCCGACCAAAAAAAGGCCCAACTTCCTGCTCTATATTGCTCTGTGCACCTATCAGCTAGGTTAGTAGAGACCCAACTCCCTCCAATCAGAGAGGAGGCGCAACTCCCTCATTTCTACCCAGGAATGGTCCCAGTCGGCCTGGGAGAAGCCAAACTGTATGTCTGCCTCCTCCGGAGTACAAGGGCCTACTTTTAAAGCCGGTTTCATGGAGCACGCACTTCGTTGTTGAGTTACTCGTGAGTCAAGGACTACATGTGTTTGCTCTCTTTTATTTACTTCATGTAAGCTACACATTTCTTTTAAGCTAACACATCATGTAAACTAACACAACATCTCCACTTTATAGTAACGAAACCTCTTAACAGACTGTTTAAAGCGGCCTTCACACGGCAAACTAAAGTTGGCAAACTCGTGTTTGCAAACTGTAGTTGACGTTTGTGAACGGCACAAAAACAGTCGGCAAACAAGTTGGCAAACTGTTGGCGACAAATAGAACTTGCCTCTATTCTCGCCAACTTTTTCGCCAACTTTTTCGTGTTGGTAAACTCGTATCTGACGTGTGAACGGGTGGCCAACATGTGTTGGTAATTTTCAACCAATCAAAACGAGCTCTATTCAAGTGATTTATTTGCGTGACACTTCACAAAATGGGGGACGCGAGTCAACACTTTTTAAATTTAATACCAAAGCGGTTCACAATTGTCCGGCTGTTCGGGACGTTTCATCTATAGCCTACAAAGATACTAAAAACAAACAAAACAAAACGGAGGAGCGCGCAGACAAACTTGGTTTCGTCCAAACCTTTCTAATTCTCCACCGCTTTCTGGATCTTTTCTTCTTATCCTCTGTTTCACTGTTGTACGTGATTGAAACTGCACTAAAAAGCGGCCATGTTGGAAATTGCCGTGTTTGATATTTGCCACGAGTTTGACGTGTGAAGAAACGAGTTTGCCAACTTTTGGAAGTTTTCCAACATGAGTTTGCCAACTTAAGTTTGCCGTGTGAAGGCCGCTTAAGGTTTGACAAGGTAACAAAACAAACTGCAAAGCCTATCGAAAAAATGTCAATTTAAACCTGGGTTTTCTCGAACTTTAACAGATGGTTTTAACAGTCTTTTAGGCCTATTTGCTAGCAAAAGTGTAGCTAGTGCTGCCTGTGAGTTCATTCTAAGTTTGAACTGATCAGCTTGCACAAGCGCTGCGATCTTATCTTCAGCTGGTACCGCTTGGCTTTCTCTTTGTTCTGGCATCAGTGCGAGGTGTTGATGGGTGTCTTGACCTCATAAGAACGAGGAGTCTCTGCTGCTTTCACTACCACACCAGGTCGGTCAAGGTCTTGACCTGTACTTCAGTTCCAGGTTCTAGCTTTAGTGGCACTGTACAAATATTATGCGGTATCTTTACTCTAATGGACCGGTTAGACAGGTTTGTTTGCTGTTGACCAATCATTTAGCTGGATTTCCCGTGAAAATTCCGTTTCGCTTCGCATACCTCTGTCACGCATTCCCCGTAAATAAATATCCGCAGAATTCGCCAGCACCGACATAAAACTTTGGCGTGTTGGATAATTAATCTCTTATAGGACGTTTTGTTGTGTAGTATCGCTGAGAATTTTTACTCGTTTGTATTTTGACTCGCCCTACGGGCTCGCCAAAAGACGGCAACACTCGTAAAAATACTCAGCGATACTACACAACAAAGCGTCTAATAAGATATATGTATTACTGTGACATCTGCACCAGTGTCCATTTTAAATTTTACTGCATTCTTATTTAACTTGACCTCGGCCTTCCATGACTCCTTCGAGTTTCCTTCAACCATGTCTAGTGAGTTGACCGAGAAAGAATTCTCTTTCCAGCTCGACCCCTGGACAGCTACAAACTACTCCAACCTTCTTTTTCAACAGGGATTTGCATGCTTTTGCCCAGTGTCCCTTTTTGAAACACTTGTTACAGTTAGAGTCGTTGGCGGGACATTAATGTTTAGATTGGAGTGTGTCCAGACATCTAGTACATTTTGTTTCAGGTATCTTGGGTGGTTTATCCTTCTGATCCTTCCCTTTAACTCCTTTATCCCTTTTCTTCGAAATCTGATCCACATTAGCTGAGGTAGCGTCTGGTTAGGTTCCCTGTAGAATGTCTTGCAGTTTCTTAACTGCTTCTGATTGCCTGGCTTGGGTTACTGCCTTCTCCAGAGTCAATTTAGAATCTAACTGCAGTTTTTCGGACAGTTTCTTGTCTTTTAACCCCACAACTATCCTATCTCGGATAACTTCGTCCTTTAGCACGCCAAATTCACAATGGTCCGCGAGACAATGTAAATCAGTAATGATGGTTTCTACTGACTCACTTTCTTTTTGACTTCTGAGCTTAAACTTAGCGCTCTCGAATATAATGATCCCCTAGATCTTGACAATGAAATGACTCTCAAACCTGTTCTTGACTAACTCGCACTGTTTCGCATCGTCCGCAGTGAGTCCAAACGAGACGATTATGTCATTTGCTTCTTCGCCTATCGAGTAAACTAATGAGTTCACTTGGTTCTCGCCACTTTTTTGATCCAGACCAGTTGCTTTTCGAAATTTCTCGAAGCGCCGAATTCAACGTGTCCAATCTTCTGCTTTGAAGTTAAATTTCTCTGCCGGTGGAACTTGGTAGTTCGCAACTGAAACCGCTTGAACTACCATCGCTGGTTGGGCAACGATTGCTGGTACGTTATTTTCCTCGTCGGCTCTAGGTAATTGAGCTGCCTGAATTAACCGGGGAATTTCGCCGTCGTTCGGTGCTGGGTCTCCCCAATTGCCGTTTTTTTTCTGATTTCCTTTTCAGTTTAAACACCTTACTGTACAATTAGGAACTCCCGACTGCCACCATGTTGGTTATTCGTGAGCCAAGGACTACACGCGTTTGCTCTCCCACTCACCCACTTCCCCATTTTCAGCCACATCAAGTTGTTATTATTGTTCCTATTCAGAATAATATTTTTTGGGTCTGAATAATAATCCAGTAATAATCCAATAATAATCCACGGACGTTAACTCGAACAGTTTTTCTTTCGAGGAAAACTGTTAGCTCCGAGTAACAGATAAGATCGAAGAAAAATATCAGCGCATTTTCTGAAGTCGAATAGAGGTTATTTTGTTTATTATGCTTGCTATCCTTTCAAATGTTTTTTTTTTTTTTTTTTTTTTTTTTTTTTCTCGACTTGCACCATCTAGAAATTGGGTAACATCACTCGGTTATTCCTCAGGTTGAGCTGGACATATTCAGTTATGTGACGCGTTTACATTAGTCTCGTGTGAGCAAAAATATTTGCTTTGATAGATTATACATCTGGGTGATATGTGTGATTGGCTCTTAGGGCGCGTTCGTTTGGGATATTCCGGAATAAGAATATATTCCGGAATGTATTCCGGAATATATTCCGGAATATTTTCCGGCTAGAGCAGAATAGCCGGAATGGAAATCAAGGTATTCTGGATTGAGAATAGCTCCCAAACAAACGCTTACTTCCATTATTCCAATTATTCTTATTCCAGATTAATCCCAAACGAACGCGCCCTTAGTTTCGCGTGCTGAGCTCAATAAGTGCTCCCAGTATCGTTATTCGTAATGAGTAACTGTTTACCAAATAAATCTGTAATTTTATTAAAATGCAAAAAATTTGAACGTCAAAACGTTTATAAAAATTGATTTGAAAATATATGATAACCATTAAAATAAAGACACCTTTTAATTTTAATGTTTTTTTTTAGTATAGCTATTCAAATAAGGCCCTGATTCACACTTCTTCGGAGAAATTTGAGGAAACGCAGGTTTTACCCATAAAACGCTTCAAATGTTTTCCGCTCACAGTGCGTCAGAAAAATTGGAAAACGCAAAAATCATCGGTCATTTTGGATTTGTGTCTGAATGAAAAATCTGTCAGGGAAATCACGTGGTTGTTGTGACATTATCGTTTTTGAAAAGCTTAAAATACTTTCCGTCTAAGCTAAGGTGCAAGGAAGGCTTTTTCAAATTCATCCGGCTTGGGGAGCGTTTTGAAAAATCTCCGTATTCGTGACGGAATAGTTGTGGACGGTGGGCGTAACCGTAGAAATTAAGCTACGTTTTCAATTTTCTCCAGCGTATTGTGGGCCGGGTTTAATATAACGAGCACCGGGTTCAGCCTAACTCCCACTCCCTGGGACGCATTTTTGTCTCTCCCCAAGCCTCTTCCGAGTTTGAATCCAAGATGGCGCTCGCTTGATCAACCTCGCACGCCAAAATACGCCTGCATTGCAGGCTAAATGATTAGTGAACTACTGTCTTTCATAATCCTCTTCTTGCGACTTCAACCGCGCCAGTGATGTTAGCATTTTGGATTGGCTACAACATTACCATTCAGCCTCTCCAATTCTCCGCCAGTGAAACGTTTCGAATAAGATTGTCATTTTTGCATTTTTATTTCCGTGCAAAAAAACAGATATTTTATTAAAAGGTTTTTGTATCGGTCAGTACAAAATGCAGACTGCAGACTGCAGACTGCAGACCGGATGCAAAATGTAGACTAGGTACAAAATGGAGACTGCAGACTGCAGACTGAGTACAAAATGGAGACTGACAAGAAAAACGTTTTTTTACGTCAGAAACGTGGGATTTGAGTATTTTGCCAAAGGCCAATAAGCTTTAAAACTTTTCTGAGGTCAACACAATAAACTGTTCGCCCATGCAAAAGCCTTTCATCGAGTATTCACGGCCGCAATTGACCGCGACCGCATCACGCCATGATTAATTTTTAACAACAAGATATTTTGTACCACGCTGTTTTGATGTTCACTGAAACGCCCCTGCGTTAAACTGACGAAACTGCTTGTTTGATGTTTCAATGCTCCTTGAAAGTTATTTCACGTCAACTTACCGTTCGAACGACTTGCGTTTGTGGCATTCTGAAAGCTCATATCCGCAGTCACGCTGTTACTCCACGCTGATTGGATGATGTTTAAGAATGCATCCAATCAGCGTGGAGCAAACAGCGTGACTGTTGCTCTTAGCACACGAAATCTTGGCAGCGGATGCTGGTCGCTTCGAAAGCTGTATTTCTGGAAAACTATTTGGCGGTTAACACTTGGATTTCAAATGGATCTTCGATTGAATGCCACGAGAAGAAGCATCAGCCTTTCAGTTTATCTGGTGTTCGATTTGGAAGCCGGG
>JAHPZR010024614.1:0-2500 GCA_019787425.1 Platygyra sinensis | reverse complement strand
GCACTATGGTTGGTCAAATTCTTCTCGGGACACATTCTTCAGCGGTGAGTTCTTTTTCATGTTTTTCATGATTGTGTTTATGGTGTTCTTTCCCATTGGGGTTTTCTTGTACCAAATGCTTGAAACTGGCTTGTCGATGACAGTGAGGTAAAACGGACCGCTTTCTTTCATTTCGCTTTGTCGCTTCCCCAGATACCGTTTGAACAACATGACGGGACACCTTTCTTTATTCCCTGTGGCAAACATTTTGGGGGTGACTAGTCTGGTTTTCACGTAAAGTCCTCCCTGTCTCGTCTTGGTTGGACCTTCGGCAAAAGTTACAAATTCGTTTCCGTCGTCGTCGCGTTGCAAAGTGAAATCTTCAACTTTCATTTGGTGGTGTTCTTGTCGCCCTCGTAGGCCAAAGTGCTGAGTGAGCAGCCACCACATGTGCTAAGCAGAGGTCGCGGAGTTCCTCCTCCAAGCTGGCCGTTCTGCCAGAGGACGTCTTTCCTCTTCTTTTGTCAACTTCTGGATCGGTTTGGTCGCTTTCCTTTGCCGTGCTCTTCGCAGTTTCCTGGCCTTCCCTTCCAGGACTTTTCTGGAGTTAAGAAACTCCCCATCTCGGATGATTGACTTTGGATAGGCTTTTGATTTTAGATATCTCTCCAGAGATGCCCGCATTACTTTTAGGCAGTCGGGCTCATAGTCATCCCCGTTTTCTTTTCGTAACTCGGCATAAAACTGCGACAGTGTTTGGTCGAGGACATCGCTCTCGTAATCTTCTAACATTTGCTTGGAAGGTTCTTTTATTCGCCCACTTTTTGAAAACGTTCTTCCAATACTCCGTGCTTTCCTCGTGTTTTCGGTTTCGCTCTTGTCTTTTAATTCTTCAATATATTTCTCGTCGACTATCTCGAAATGAGACGCCATTGTTACAGAAAATTTTCGGCAACAACTTTTCGATAGCATAAGCTGTTCCTAGACAACCTGACAGCCAATCATAAGCTAGTAATTTGCCCCTTCTCAAGCAAAATTAAGAAAAAATACCCTCTTCATTGACCAATCAGCAATCAGTAATTTTGCCCTCTATTTTATTAGGTAGTTACCCTGTATCTCATTGGCGCCAGGCAGCTGCGCTAACCATGCCGGTAGTATTTCCACGAATCGGGTTTTGTAGGCTTCAGAACTACAATGTTATGAGCGTTTCAACAAATTGTAAGCCTTCCTGCAGGAATCAATCTTGTCCTCTCTCAAGAATTCAATGACCAGAAGCGGCCAGTTTTAGTTCAGACACAATTTCTGTCTTTGTTCCAATCTTTGATTCATTCTGTTTTATCCAGAACTGATCAACCTTCACTTAAAAAGAAACTTTGCAGTTACAAGTTCATAAAAAGCTGGACCAGAACTAGAAATTTGAGATAGAAAACGAGCATTTTTCAGTTCTCATACAAAATGGCTCTAAAATCATTCACATTTGGACTCAATTTCCAATAGTTTTTACAAGTCGTTTCTATCTCCTGAGCGTCCTGATTAAATAAGTGTACTTTCGTCTTTATTTTGCAGCCTACAAGTAGAGACTTTCTTCAACCCAGAGCCATTTAAAACGAGATTAAAGTTGGCTGTTCGCCCAGTTTTGACGCGATTTCTTTAAATTGTTGATTGTCCGCTTTCAAATTTCGCGCTTCATTGCGTCACTCTTATGCTAATTCATGCTTAATGAGGTGTGAATGTTAATGATGTCCGGCCATTCTGCGCCATGAACCGGCAAAATTTGGCATAGGTCGCACTTGGCAAATCTTTGCCAGAATTTGTTTACTCTGCGGTGGAAATCTGTCATCGCGGGCCTTTGCCTAGTGCGACCCCAGGTTTTTCCTTTTGGCAAAAACTTTGCGAAACGGCAAAACATCAAAGACGCCGTAGTGCTTGGGTGGGGCAGGCAGATTTTCGAAAAGTCTAGCCAAACAATGGGAATCACAGCGGTAACTGTCAACGCTTGTCAGCGTTAAATGAAAAACGGTACGCGCGGGAAGTTCAATTCTAGTTCGCGATCTTTAATCATGAACGGAGTTGGCTTTTTTTGGCCCAATGCTCACACATGAATTCCTATGACCCAAGCGATAAAGTCCTAACGCAAGAATTCTTCGGCAACGTCGATTTCTTCCCCTGATCATGACCGCTGTTAAAACCGTCAAACATTTCTCTGCCCATCGTTCGTTCAACAAGGAAAGACAACGAACTGCTGTAGGTTAAGCTGAACGAAGAGAAGAAGAATCACCGTAACCATGAGCACTCCTTCAACGGGACGTATACTTGTTTCGGTTTAGATCGTGATCGATATCATGTCTTTCGAAAACACATGGGTAAACAACGCGGTATCTAATATCTGGTTACTGACAATTTTTGTCCCACAAGTGCGACCCTTCCTTTCTTTCTGAAAGTTTTCCTTTCCGGTTGCGGTTTCAAATTTTTGCCGTTTTTTGGCCGGCAAAGATGAAAACTTTTCCCAAGTGCGACCCAT
>JAHPZR010024613.1:5000-12387 GCA_019787425.1 Platygyra sinensis | reverse complement strand
AGCAAGCGTTCAATGTCACGGAATCGTGACCGGGTATTCTGAAGTCGCTCTCCAAATGCCATTCCATTAACTTTGAAGGGATTGTTGAGACGAACCAAAAGTACTGAAGGCTTAATTCTCAGCACAGAGCAAACTTAATATACCATGTACCAAACCTCCTATTCTGGGATCAAGACATCTCCGCATTTCTGCGTGGGCTCCGGAAAAACTTCAATCCATTAAACTTTGTCGATGTCTCATGCACTTGTCAGTATGTTTCTACTCAAAATATGAGGCTTTCGAATAACTTATCCTACCGAAACTTACTGCAGAGAAGTCTTTCATATATTTTGAATCCTGGGTAACATTGAACAAAGTAATCGAATCATCAAAAAGTTAACAAACCAAAAAATTGGCATCCATATCGAAAATTACCGATGTATGACGTGACGTCACACTGGTAGTTATGACTAAACCACTGATTTGCCTGGAGACACCCCCTCCCTCCTGGGCGAAACGAAACTTCGTTTGGAAGATTAATCTACTAAAACTGTCTAACAAGTGAAAGACGAATCAGTATGTTTGCATTTTATGTAAAAAGGCTCCTGTCTGAAATTACCGTATATTGATAAATTTATCTCTGCCAAGTTTAACACAATAAAACATTTTTTGACGTACGTTCGCGAAATTTGTTGTTCGTCTCCTTTATTTTGCCGAAATCCAGAAATTAAGTAGTGCAAAATTTAGTTGGAATAACGTAATTTATTAATTTATTTTCAATTCTAATTTAAAACTTTCTGGGTCACTGAATGTCGGAGTTGTCATTTAAAAAAGGTGAAACGAAAATTATTAAAACATTTTCGTTCATCTCGAAACTGTTGGGCTTCGTCGTAGCATACCACAATTATTTGCCAATCAATCTTCAGGTTTTCAAGGTAAGGGCTTTATTCGTGTTCTGTGTATCAAACCCAGCCTTTTCCTGATCTAACTAGAATAGATTCCATCTTTAGAATTTAGTTTAGAATGCCACACGGTTAAGGTTAGTGAATATTGTTTTACAAATGTCTCATACTGTGCAACCCAAAGATAATGCACGTGCAAGAACTTCTTTTTGCGTCCCCAAGAAGAAGTTATGCGGCTGATTGAGTCCTGGAAACCACAAGAACCTCTTTGCGGTTCTTTGTAGTGACACTTTGAATGGAACGACGGACAGGGTACGCGTAAGTGAAACGCAAAGTGAAGCTGAAGTCGTGTCTCAGCTAAAAATATAATTGTCTAAAATAATTTTTTTATTGGTTCAGGATAGCCGATAGTAAGAGACTTGTCCTTGCTTGCCTTGTGTTTTATGTATGACTTAAACGTTCAACACCGGTTTCACCTGCGGGCATTTTATGCCTTAGCTTACCGAACCACGTTCGCCAAAAAAATCGAAATATTTCGTGCTGTTGTGATGCCAACGGCCTTCAAATAAGTTGACGATGACCTCAATTTGAATTGATAACAGCTATGTAAAAAGAGAAGAGGTTCGAGTTTCTTCACATGAAACATTGTTGGTCAAACCAAAGGCATTTTATTTTTATGGGAATGAAAACGGCCTTAAAGCGAAATTTGCATGTTGTTAAACCGTCATGCCGATCAACTGAAAGCTATCATATTTCGAGTTTTCCATCACTTCGCAAATTAACCGACAAACTACCTTTTCTTTGACGCTTGCTTGATCATAAGCTACCAAAAATGGGAAGAAAATTGGAACAGTCGCTTGAAGTCCTTATTTTAGTTCTTTGATCAACCCAAAAACCCAATATTACTGCATGATGACATCGGAAAAATGGATGCCTGTTAAGTTACAAGAATAGTTATCACGACAGCCACATAATGTCCAAACACATAAAAAATATATGATGATTAGCGAGTTGTTGTCTTTTAATAATCAATTTCTTCCGACGTCATCATGCAATTATACCCGTTTTTGGTTTGGCTACAAAAACTTCTGTGATTCTGCGGCCTTTAAGCGCACGGTTTGTAAGGTAAGGATTATCACCAACGAAAAGTGACTTCTTTGTTCTTATTTCCAGGTTTCCAGATATTGTATTAATTGCTTTTAGAATATCATAAATTTAGCAAACGTTTCTCGGTATTGTCTGCATATTGTATTAAACATGATACGTTTTAGTTTCCTATTACAATAGGTTTTGTTTTTGGTGCGAAATATTGAACTAAAGGAATTGCTACTAAGTAATTTAAAAGCAAATGAAAATCGTATAAAATGAGAAAACACCCTGCTTTACTTCCAGAGCTCTATAGAAAAACAGGACTAACCAATTTAAGCTGTTGGCATTATGATGAAGCGGCCAAAGAGAGCTTGAACTTTGATCATCCAAATTAATGAGGAAAGTTCTTTTCTTTTTGTCCCAGTGTTTCTAAAAGAATAAGAAAGCATCTCCACTTTTCTATTAGGTCGTAGATTTTTCTGTAGCCAGAAGTGGAGGTTCGGGAGGACTAGAAAAGCTGCGTAAACACCAGTCGCAGTCAATATAAAGCCCTGAATTGATGCGCTCCATAGAAGGATAACATTTACAACTGTTCTTGGTTTTGTTTTTCTGAATAATGACCGAAATGCTTGAGGACTTTTTGCCGCTAAGGCCAATAGATATACAAACAGATATATTTTTTGTTACTCCATTCTTCAGTTTCTTGGCGGTCTTTTGTAGCTAACACAGAAATAGTGTTTCCTGTAGATCAGGCAAAATATCACTCTCGATATCATTTTGGACCAACTCATTTTCTTTTCATTGCATTTGTTATGAGTCAAACCAATTTGGCCTAAAAACTAAACAACTTTATTTGTAGCTAAAACGTTTGTCTTTATCGTTCCGACACTTTTTCCACGCGACATTCTGTAAAGATTTTTAATTTGTATTTTGTAGTCATAAATGTGATCTGTGAGGGAAATACCTTTGTAGCTATGAGACCGCGCTCGTTATTATCAATATGAGCATATATATAATTGATAATCTGAAAAAATAGCCCTTTTCACTGTAAACAAGGAAGGAAAAAAAAAAAAGAGAGAAAGTTATTCCATTCTGTTGCTATCCATTTTCCTAATTCGCCGATTCTAATTAGAATGGCATAGACTGATGATAGACGACCAACTAAACCATATTTTTAAAGAAAAACAGTTAATTTTCTTCTACGAAAAATTGAATGCCACATGGGGCAAATCTACTCAAACGCTAGCTGGAGATGATATCGAGGATTCACGCTTCCTGAAAACAAAAAAAACGCCTGCATGCATTTTGAAACACGTGCGCCCTCGTAACTGACACAAAGACAATGCTGTGTACTTCGTAAAACTGATGTGCCTGTTATTAATTTACGTGGTAAGAAAATTATTAGACCAAAAAAGAAATAATATGAAGGTACGATGTTTCCGCTCCTTTAATATGTACGTAGGAAACATTAAAAGACGAAATATTCATTGGACATCGAATATCTCTCACATTTAGTGATGCCTGATAAAGTTTTCTCTTGCCGTTTACACCAGTTATCAGCTAAGTTGCTAAGCTAAGTTGTCAGGTAAGTTGTTCATTCTTCTTTATCTTTTCATTAAACCTAGAAGGCCTCGTGACTGTGTAACATCGACAATATTCAGTCATGCTTCAATCATCTGGCATTGCCATAGCAACGGTACACTCCCTGCTTGTCATCGCAGACATTGTTGGAAATTGCCTCGTTTGTTGGATCATAAGAAAACATCGAGATATGAGGTTTGTTGAAACAACAATAACTAAAATATCGCAGCCTTTTTGAAACAGTATTGAAGGCTTACACAACAACTTAACATAGCCTGTTGTAAATATGGGAGAACTGTAAAGAGATTAATGTTTTGAGAGTTTTTCAATTATACGTTCACGCATTCCAATTTACATCGGAGTGTAGGAATTACAACTCAGGCAATTCAACCGTTTTATATTATAAAGTTTTTAATTTAACAACGTAACAACGCATTCTGGAATATTAAAATCAGTTATTCCTAAGCACGAAAATCCACACTAGAGCGTTTACATTCAAAGCAGGATGAAAACTTATGTAAAGCCTCTTGTGCCATCCAGGTGAGGGGAGTGCCTTTAATTTCTCTAGACCCCCCTCCGATTTCTGAAGCCTTAAATGATCTACAAACAATTTAAGAGGGATAATCTTTGTAATAAGGTCTAATTAAAGAATTAAGTCTTTTTCTCCTAATCCTCTCTTGATTTATAATATTCCACAGGACTCCCATGAACCATTTACTTGTAAACTTGGCTATAGCTTTGTAATGAGGTCTGTTTGAAGAAATTAAGTGTCTTATTCTTCTCTTGATTTATGATATTCCACAGAACTCCCATCAACTATTTACTTGTAAACCTGGCTATAGCGGATGCCTTGTATGCGATCTTTGTTACACCACAGACTTTCCTCCTGATCGCTCCCACCCACCCAGAGGGAACAATTGGTACATTTGTGTGCAAATTTGTAACAAGTGGAAACCTCGCATGGATTGCTGTAGACTCCTCGGTGATCACTTTGGTTGCAATTGCCACTGAACGATATTATGCGGTAATCTATCCTAACGTGGGTAGATTTACCAAGGGTAAACTGAAGGTGAGCCACTTACAAAAATCAATTAACACCATCAGTCTATACCAAGCTTGTGGACAGTTTTTTACAAAGGCAATAGACTGCAAGGCTGATACTACGGGAAAAACGTTTCGAGACACCAACATGACCAGAACCGATAACGCGAGATCGCAACTGTGGACAGCTATTTCGCTCTTGTTCGAGCTCGTCAGCACAGTAGAGCGAAGTTATTTAACGCTAGCCAAGAGCATTGTCATTGGCTACTCAAACTCGGAATACACAGGCATTTATTAAAAGGGTCTACAAGCAAAATACTTGTTTTGTTTTGTGTTTTTTTTTCCCGTAACATAAGAAGACATATTCGCAGTCTATGAAGCATCTGGAGTGTTGATTTCTTTTGGAAAAGAAATTCATTTATTACTATTAGTACATACCCCCTATATACCAAACTAGTGGACAGTATTTTTCACGCATTCTGATTAGCTACAAAAACTCGGAATGATTCAGGTGATCATTCCTGGTTCATGGATCTTCTCACTGCTACTTACGATACCACTCTTCCTGGCCTTAAACGTAAAGGACAATACCTGTGTGACGAGGAATGAAGGATGGCAGTTTAAAACAGGTTGTTTGCTTGGGTCAGCCATTGTAGTTGGGGCCATGGTACTGATGGCTGGGTTGTACTGCAGAATCATTTACACCTTGTGGTTCAAACGTGATAATGAGAATCAACTCACCTTCCAACAGAGGGTAAGTATTAACAAACAAGTTCAACACCAGAACACTTTTCTTTCGCTTCATTGACGATAACTACTGAAGTATTCGAGTGAACGTTCATGATTGAAACTTCTACACCGCTAAGTTTATTAGATCGCCAAACCAAAGAAAACAGGAGATGGCGTATGAGAAGAGGTGTAAAATTCTTAAATGGGATTATTTAGTACGAAGGAGGGATTTTCTTTCCCTGGTGGAGTGCTACAAGATCGCATTCAATCTGAATGGATTAAATTTCAGCGACTATTTTGAACTGTGCAGGAACGCTAAGAAGAGATCTAACCATCCATATAAGATACAAACCAAACTCGCAAAATTGAATTGTTGTAAAAATTCTTTCTTTGTTAGAATTATCAAACCTTGGAGCGATCTTCCAAGTAATGGATTCAATTTTCGTGATAGTCCTAATGTTAGCAAGTTTAAATTAAGATTGAAGAATCATATGAATATTTATTGAATGAACATTTTATATTTATCAATAATATTTATTACATAAACACATGTGAAATACCAGGATTTCTCCTTTTACTAAAATGTCACATCTTCAGCGTGAACATACTATTTTTATCTTTCACATGTGAGGATATTGGTGTTGCCATAGTTGCTAAAATGATCACCATTGCTATGGTTGCACAATCCCTTAAAAAGTACTTAGATATAATGCTGTATGATCGAAACATCATCGGTGCCTCCTCGGAAATCTTCGGAAATCGTCGGAAAATGTCCGAAAAATGTTGGGAAACGTTCGCCTAACCTTTGAAACAATTTTGGAAAATCTTCGGAAATCTGCGGAAAGTGGTCGGAAATCTTCGGAAAATCGTCAAAAACGTCGTTATAAGTATGTTTATGTAAGTATGTTTACTCTTCACTTTCATCTACAACCGCAGTACAAATATGACTTATTTCATATAAACTTCACGTAACTAAATACTGTTAATACTAAATAGGCTTGTTTAGTCTGTGATCCAACAAATAATTTCACCCTGCCAAAAATATCAGCTACTGAAGACTACTTCAGTTACCAGGCTCCTAGTCCAGTACGCACGTCTAAATCAATATCGCGCTGTTACAGATTCAACACCATTCTCAAATTAATTTAAATAAATTTGTCGGCTCTGTTCTAATTATTCCTTTGTTATTTGAATTAGTAACATTAGGAAGCAGAAATGCTACTCAGTAAACTACAAAGTAATTGAAATTTTCATGCGTGTCTGTCTGTCTGTCTGTTTCACTGCCTGATCGTATCTTTGTATGCTCATTGTAACACTGTTAGGGATATATGCCCTGTTTGCAGGACTTTCTTTTGCATTCATTGTTACTATCTAAATCAGATTATGTCTCTCTCTCTCTCTCTCTACACACACACAGGGCGTCCTGCGAGTGCGGAAGCGAGTCACGTTGATGGGAGTAACTGTCACTGCCATATTTGGAATCTGTTGGGTGCCTGACGTGATTGCGCACAACTTAGACTTCTTCACATCTGTCAGTATCAGTGAACTCTCTTACGCTGCTATTCATATGCTGGTATTGTCCAATTCCGCTGTCAACCCTTTTGTGTACGCTCTGATTAACAAAACCTTCCGAGAGAAGCTAAAGGGTATGATATGCTGCAGCTGTACAGGATCCACACGAAATCGAGTTCGCCAACAAACCTCTGACCTCTAAGTCAGGGACATCATCTTTGGAGTAATAAAAGAATCTAAAGCACTGCTTTTATTAATGCTGCGATTTTTATCGTTGAAGGATAATTTGATGGCATTGCACAGATTAAAGAGATAACTTTATGATAAATGATAGCACTTTAAACTACCCTGCGAGACAAGATTCTCTTCTCGTTCTGTGAGCAGTATCAGAAGGGAAGTTCTCACAAGGTGTGCACCTTTATAGGAGTATTACCTTTCATAGAGACAGGAGAAAGGTTAGCGTTAATTTACTATCTAAAATCAATTTATATTTTACATAACTTTTTGTAGTCAATCACTGTTAATCTCTTCGCCTGTTTAGTTTGTTTATTTTG
>JAHPZR010024611.1:7500-13113 GCA_019787425.1 Platygyra sinensis | reverse complement strand
TGTCCCACTTGAAATAGTGGTATTGGTAATTAACTTGTGCATAAAATAGTGTGTAAATTCCAGTTTAGCCATACATTGCTGTAAATAAAAGAAAGATTTGTTATCTTTTTTGTCATAACTGAATTATGTTATTGAACCGGTGTGAAGTCCGTCCGTGTTAAAAAACGTAATAAAAAGAGGTGGTCACCGTGCTTGTTTTCATGCCACAATATTGACAAATATGGTTATTTTCGTGACTTTCGGTTATCTCAGTGCGCAACAAATAAGCTCGATTTTTTTTTCAATTCAGCACTTTATATCACACAGTCTGACTTTCTTTAATTGTTTATTCATCTACGTCCCGGAAAAAATCTCTTCAAATACCCAGCATTTTTTGGACATGCGCTTTTTGGCCCGTTATGTCTCCCCCTGTAGAATTTATTTCATTTGCCAAAAAGGTAGCCATAGATTTCTGCTAAGTTTGGGTCAGTTATTGAAGATACCGCGTTCTTCAGTTGAAATTATGAAATAAAAAATATGAGTCACCGTGCTCGTTTCAGAGAAAACAAGCATTTATTTCTCTGTTCACCTTACCCTGAGGGAAATCTCTTATGTATGTGCACGCGCTCGACCACGCGCTCATTTGCGCGCGCTAATCATGTAAAAATCGTGCACAGTAGGAATGCGCAATGCAATACTGAGGAACCACTTTAAATCTTGTATTTTCAACAAACTGAATTTTTCATGAACATCATCATATTTTAGGGTATGCTGCCCCCTCTGAAAAAAAGAAATACCCACATCAGTGTCCGACGGAAGTTTCATTCCATGTTCAATGCTATATTTATGAGGGGTGTGTCTACAAACAAGGACTAACAATAGAGCTATAAATTAATGGACATAATAAATCCCTCTTAGATTTTCCAGCGGAAAATTGGTATGTTGCTGAGAAATCACTGAACTCCATATTTTCAACCTACACTTCTGCTTTTATTTCATCGTTTCTTCCGACAAAAAAGGGGCTCCCATGTTTCTTGTACGAACTGATCCTGGGAATGCAAATCGCATTAGTCTAGCAGTCAGTGCTCTATCTGATAACCATAACGAGTGCTTTTAAGGGTATCATGTCTTACATTAAAGATTCAGCGAGATTTCTTTCTAAAAAAGAATTTAAATAGTGTTCAACAAAACCTGCCTCTGCAAGTTTGCGAAAATTGCTTCCTTTCAGAGGTATCTTTAAAAATACTCGGGTAACCTCCCGTTACGATTTCCACACAGCCCCGTACATTAACTATGTATGCAACTATCACGCTAGACTCAAACAGCAATAGTGAAAAAAACGAATCAGTCAAAAAAAATGCAGGCATAATTAATGTAGGGGGTTTTTGCGAAAATCTAAGAGAGTCCCTGTGCCAGTTTCAAGTTGTAATCGCTATGATAATGATGACGACCACATTGCGCTTTGTGGTGTTTAAAAAAAGGCCACAAAACGCTTTATGGTGTTTTAAATAAGCCACAAAGCGCTTTGTGGTGTTTTAAATAAGCCACAAAGCGCTTTGTGGTGTTTTAAGTGGGAGAAACCAAGTTATTTCAGAAAATAGCTGTGAGATATATGCGAATAAACGGGCCATCCAGTTTTCAATACTAAATCCCGAAATAAAACACCACAAAGCGCTTTGTGGTGTTTTGAATAGGCCACAAAGCGCTCTGTGGTGTTTATAAAGCGAAGCCCACTACTAACTGTTATAAAGCTCTCCGGTCATAAAATCGACTCGGCAAGAAACTTTCTGTAATAAATGTCCGATGCCAAAAAAAAAAAAAAAAACCCAGGAGACATGGCTTATCCAAAAAGGTTCAGTCAGCTTCAACAATGATATACTGAGAAGAGGGCTTCCGCGAACCGGCTTTCGTGCGAGTGACAAGATTAGCAGGATTAGGAATAAAGAAATATTGGGCAGATTGAGAGGCAATTTTACAGCACCGAAATTAAAATCAGTTACAATGCTCCTCAGAGATTCAGGGAATTTTGTTTTGCCTCTATAATAACACTGAATGATCTGAACGATTTGAGGGTAATCGAAGCGCTGAGTTTAAAATGCCGAATATTGGCTGGCCGGGAACACGCAGTTCAGCGCACATCGGAGAGCAACCACTGTTTATAAATCTTCGATCGAACTGAAAAGACACTCAGCGGTCAATTTGCGAAAGAAATCCTGTAAGATAAATGCAATTTTTGTACATAGCGGTTGCATATCTCCGTTCAGAGTCAAAACATAATTACAAGGTCAATATTGCTTCCGTGGCCTACCCCTCGAAAAATCAGTTTTGCTCGAAGACCGAACTGCAACGGAGTTTAGTTACCAGTCTCAAGCTGCGTGTTATTAGATAGAATGCGTGATATGATTGGCTCAGTATTTCACATTACGTCAGAGGACATGTCTGCCACAGAGAACATAACTGCAACGGTACAGGCCCTCACGTAATGCAACCTCATTTCCAGGGTCCTCTCTCTGCTTCGAGAAAGTATCCTGGTTGCCAGGTTACGGCTGGACATATGTTTGCTAGATTTTAGCAGATTCCAGAGATGTGATTAAAAGAAGGGGCTGAAAAATTCAAGTTTGTCTCCATTGAGCTCACCTGCTGAGTCAAGTAGGGAGTGGAATTTGCAACCCTCCCCTTTGTGGATCGGCAAAACTCACGCATTCGATATTGGGATTCGATGCGTTCTCGGCTAAAAGGTTAGTTCTGCATATTTGGCAGAATTTTTCCCATCGACAGTTGGACTGTCTTTGGAATTTGTATGTTCGCCTGCAATGATATTTTTGGATTTGATTTAGGTGGCTCAAAACAGTTTCCAGCACTTTCCAAGACGTAGATTTTGATAGGTCATTATCACCACTCTTTATCAGTTGATGCTACAATCATGGTACCAAAAAACTGCCAATCAACATTCCCTGAAGAAGTCAGGCCGTGCCTGACGAAATATTGGAAAATACAAAACAGTTAACCCCAACCGCGCGCACGGTCAGCCTTTCTGTGTTCAGTTTCTTCAATCACTGGTAAACAGTTACACGTTGGTATTATTTTCGTGACACAATAGCTTACCATAGCAACATTATGGCCTGCTAAAAACACCCTTAAGTTCAGCTTTAAGCGCCTTATGCGCAATAAATCAATAAGCAAACATGTCCGTTATGAATTAAATGTGTCCAATAAAACTAAAACATGTACGACTCAAGTAAAAGGTGTTCGGTAAAACTAAAGGATGTTCACTTTTTGTATCAAAGTTGTCCGAGACAACTAAAACATGTTCGATCTAAAAGATATTCGATAAAAGATCAGGAAGTGGAAATGACTTCACAAAACAGGAAGTGATGTCATTCGTACTCAGACTGCTCGGAAACTTGACCCGTGGAAACAAAAGAGTACAAGAACAACGAAACGCCGCATCTACTCAGTTCGATTCTTCATACTTCTTTGCTCGTAGACTGGAAGAATACGAAAGAACTTTTAATTAAGTGTTCTTACTTATTAGAGAATCGAAGAATCATACGCACAAGAAATTTTCTTAATCGGCTACTTACACCAGTTAACTGCATTTGGCATCTTGAACGAGCCACAATGTCACTTCGGGGGAATTGCAGAATCTGCCTATTAGTCAGCTTATTGTAACGATAACAAGGAACAGGGATGACCACGGTTCCATGTAAAGTTTCTCCGCCGGGCAAGTGCTAACCGTGGTCGTCCACCTTCACCGTTCCTTGTTATCGTTACAATAGGCAGAGTAGCCGACTACTCTCAAACCAGTCCATATCCCTCTCTCGCATGCCGGAAAAGGTGAGTTTTTAGCTTGGTTTTAAAACTACTAATTGTGCTGGCGCTTCTTATGTCAAATTAACAAATTGACGTCAGTTTTTTATGCGTCTGTCCTGTTATTGATCATGAATTTCGTCATCACATTGTCAAAGTAGCTGTGGATCCACGAGGCGATAGCCGAGTGGATCCGCAGACTACTTTGACAATGTTATGACGAAATTCATTATTAAAAACAGGACAGACGCATTAAAAACTGACATCAATTTGTTTTTTACGATAACAAATTGTCGAATTGCCGGCTCTCGCTTGCTGACGCGTCGCATGAATTTTAAATTCATGTGTATGCCCGCATATGGACAATAAAAATTAGCCAATGAGCGCGCGTGAATTTCTGCAGTTATCGTAAAACATGACTTTATTACAGTACATTCTGTACTGAAAGGTGACTCTTCATCTATAAAATTTACATTAATGGTAAGTCATATTCATAGTTGTTTGTACTTCACGGGTGAATTATATTGACATCAGGCAATTTTATCCATAGCATCAAGGATCAATAACAGGACAGACGCATAAAAAACTGACGTCAATTTGTTAAGTAGCGCATTCCAAAGTTTCGGTGCAGCACAGGTTAAAAAAACGGTCACCAAGTGTAGCTTTTCATTTAAAACGGGCATAACTAAGTAAAACTTTATCGCTAAAATTCCTTAGATTATATTTGGATGGGATCCTAAGAAGAATGAGAGTCGACAAATGAGAAGGCGCTAAAAAATAAGAATCCTAAAAGTAATTCAAAGTAAAGGTACTCTTGACGAACGCATCTCTCTGGAAAGCTTGGAACTTTCCAAAAAGTTTCCATATTTCACCAGTCAAAGTAATGAATGTACCTATGAATTTGTATGAAAACGAAATTCGGCGGGCTGCATTTTAGGACAGATAGCGCGTTTCACAAAATGGGAGAATTTTACGGCCTTTCTGATCACGGTCGGTAACCTCAGTTCGGCCAAAATGCAATTTTGGCGCGTAGCAAAGCAAAAATATGAAATTGGAAAATAATAAATTACTTTTTTTCTATTATTTTCCAAACCATTTCCACTGTCAAAAAATGAGGGAAAATTATTTTTGGTGCCGAAGTTGAGTGGACCGCTTTTAGCGGGACTGCCACTTGAATGAAAGCTATGGAGCTTTATTATTCAACAAATTGTAACACTATCCAAATGTGGTCATGATGCTCTCGATATCTGTCATCCGTAGGTAACAGATATCCGGCGATATACGTAGCTTCGTACGTGGGAAGAAAAAGTGAAGTGAAAAAATGTCGACAGAAAGGTTTAAAAATGTTACGAGCTTGGAAATAAATTTTGTTATCAATTTGTTGAATAATAAAACAATTATCCTGCTCAATCTCGCGGAATATCGTCTGATTTTAGCCGACTCGGCCTACGGCCTCGTCGGCTAAGTATCAGATGATATTCCGCGCGATTTCGCAGGATAATTGTTAAGTATTAACATGTTGTGCTATTATTATGTTGTTTGGTCGTAAACAACGTACTTTGTGGTCATTCAAGTGAAAGCTATTTTAAAAGCGTTAGTTTCACGCTGTGCTCCTATATAATCCATTTTTTCACTCTTTTTTTTTCTTGCCAGGTCTCTGGTCGCTTTGTCTCTTATCTTTTCTATGCTGCTGTTTAAACCAGCTCCTCTGTATATCCTCGATGAAGCAGACGCCGCTCTGGATCTGTCTCACACACAAAACAACGGCCAAATGCTCAGAACCCATTTCAAACACTCCCAGTTCATTGTAGTGTCTCTAATAGA
>JAHPZR010024611.1:0-2500 GCA_019787425.1 Platygyra sinensis | reverse complement strand
CGTATCTAACTATTAACTTTTTTTAGTTTTGACATTTTGAACTAATATTTGTGGTTTTAGAGAGCTAGCTTTGAAGATTCAGTTTACTTACTAACTTTATGCCAACAAGACCATCAACAAAAACCGTTCCGAACATCGGGCGGAATTAGGAAACTAGTTATAAAACAGGTCTGAAACACTGAAGTATTGATTTAAGGTTACAGTATACCTTCAGACGGATAATTTTCTTCGAATGTGGACTTTTGGGTCAAAATATTGGTCGAAAAAGTTATTGAAAAAGACTAAGTATTGGCGGAGAAATCGCGGTTTCAAGTTTTCGCCGGAACTAAAAGTTTAACCCTTGACAGACAGTCCTGTGATGTTATGCAATCAACCGAGACGACTTTCGCGGGATCATACATACCGTATGCGAAAACTGGCTACTCAGTTACCCAATTGATCAGCCACCAAGCATCTTCCTTAGTGTAATTCTTTTAGATGTGAATAAACTAAGATCATGGCAATGTCCGTGGACCAGTTCGAAGAAGCGTGAAAAAGCGTACGAAAAAAAAAATACACAGCATGCGCACTGAGAGAACAAGCGAAAGTTGGCTGAAAGTTGAACGGCTACTTCAATGGGATCAAGCCTGCAAAAGATCGATGGAGAGCTGAGAAAGCGCTATAATAAAAGTACATGTTCTTTCTGGCTGGCTTGCCTCTTCTAATCCAATCCGACGTGCTTTTCTCCAACATATCAGCTAAAGAGTTTCCGTCGAATATGTCATAAATAACGCTGATAAACGAAAGAGTTCTCGCCATTTCGCATGAATGAATGGCTCGATTGCTGCATGGATGTTTGTTCATCCTACAAATACGGCAGTGATATTGGACTTGAAAGCTTTCTTATCAATCAAAAATTATTTCCATCAACATCAGAATATCACTTTTATTATCAAGGGAGAAAGTGAAACATGCCCGATTTCTGAAATCGCCATAATCATTCTCTGTCTAAAGTTTATCGGTTCATTTGAAGCTGCCCCGTTTTCTTTTACTAACTTGCTTTCCCCGCCTGCTCTTTTATTTTGCTTTCTAGCGGTCGTTCTCTTTGTTGCCTTCCCCATTTTGCTCCAACAGCCAAAAAAAGTTCTCTCCGCTTTGAACCCAATGCGAAGCACTAGGTTTGATTGAAGATTACGCGCCTAAATTTCACCAAGAGGCGAACGGACGTAAACTTTCCAAGCCCTGATTGGCTCAGTTGGCTATGTTTGTGGGTGGAGTTTGCTTGCCAAGCAAGCAAATTTTTTCAGCGCTGTTTTCTCGAAACAATTTTTTCACCTGAAAGAGACACTTTAAAGAGCTACAAGTCAAAGGGAATTTGTTCGATTGCTCTGAAATTTGGACACTACCCTACCATAAAAAATAAAAAAGAAAACTACGATTTTTTTTTTATTTATTCATAACTCCTTTTATTCTCAAGAGCGATTTTTGTACGATCACTCCAAATTATAATTTTTTTATCTTATTTCAGAAACGTTTTGTTACTTTTCACTGAAATTGAATATGGCAAATCACAGACACGCTTTTTTAGCACTTTGGCCCCGGAAACGGAGGAACATATTAAATAAGCGAAAAACAAAATTCGCTTTGACATGTAACGTTCGAAAGGTGATTCGGGCGCTCGCATTTAGAAGTCGTGGAAAATTAGACAATTCATTTTTTTCAGCATTTTTGGTACAGCCTGATAGCCAGTCCTATAAGCTTCAATTTGATATAGGGGTTTAGATATCTACAGTTTAAACCGGACGCGCTTATTGATTTATTGCGCATAAGGCGCTTAAAGCTGAACTTTAAGGGTGTTTTTAGCAGGCCATAAATGTTGCTATGGTAGCTATTGTGTCACGAAAATAATACCACCGTGTAACTGTTTACCAGTGATTGAAGAAACTGAACACAGAAAGGCTGACCCGTAGCGCGCGGTTGGGGTTAACTGTTTTGTATTTTCCAATATTTCGTCAGGCACGGCCTGACTTCTTCAGGGAATGTTGATTGGCAGTTTTTGGTACCATGATTGTAGCATCAACTGATAAAGAGTGGTGATAATGAACCTATCAAAATCTACGTCCTGGAAAAGTGCTGGAAAACTGTTTTGAGCCACCTAAAATCAAATCCAAAAATATCATTGCAGGCGAACATACAAATTCCAAAGACAGTCCAACTGTCGATGGGAAAAATTCTGCCAAATATGCAGAACTAACCTTTAGCCGAGAACGCATCGAATCCCAAGATCGAATGCGTGAGTTTTTGCCGATCCACAAAGGGGAGGGTTGCAAATTCCACTCCCTACTTGACTCAGCAGGTGAGCTCAATGGAGACAAACTTGAATTTTTCAGCCCCTTCTTTAATCACATCTCTGGAATCTGCTAAAATCTAGCAAAACATATGTCCAGCCGTAACCTGGCAACCAGGATACTTTCTCGAAGCAGAGAGAGGACCCTGGAAATGAGGTTGCATTACGTGAGGG
>JAHPZR010024609.1:0-43996 GCA_019787425.1 Platygyra sinensis | reverse complement strand
CGTATCGCTAAAAATGCCACTTAAGTGCTTTAATGACAATTATTATGCCACTGAGGAAGCTGGTTGTTTCGCTAATGGCCTTTTTAAGTACAGGTTGCACCTGGACCTAAACTGATTTTTGAATTTTATTTCTCATCCTCGGCCCTGTCGAGATCCCCGCAATTTTTAATCGTGGCAGGGAGCCTTTCATTTATAGCTATTTATGTGCTTGATAGTTTCCCTACAAACCAAGGGATCGCATTTCTGCTGAGTTTTTTCACAATACCAGGGGGCAGCTGAGATCAAGAAAGTTTCAGAGAGAAAAGGAGGCTGAAGAAATTGAAGAAGAAGCTTAAAGCCCCCTGCCCCGTCCAAAAAACCGAATGAAAAAATTCCGCTCTAAGGAGGTCCTTCCTCAATTTTTCTTTTCGAAAATACAACAAGAAAGGGGGGACTGGTGGCTGCCTCGCCCAAGTCCACCCCTGAATGTAACTGGAATTCCGCCTTTTATACTGACCTGGCAATTTGTTTTATATTTTATGGGCGTCAGTTATATTTATCCATTTATTGTTTCTAGGCCGGGTTGTTTCAAAGCCCCGATTAAGCTAACTCAGGGGTTAGCGAGAATTTTTGGTTTCAAGTTTTTGTAACTTTTTTGGTGAGGTGTTCTGTTTATATTGGTTTATCCTTCAGTTTTGAGCTGTAGTAAATCTCAAACTATACCAAAACGTTAGGGGCGAAAAACATTTTAAAATAAGAAAACGTAATGTTTCAGTAAATTTAACCCTGGGTTAAAGTTACCGGCTTTCGAAAAACCTGGCCATGAACTTATGTTATTTTTAACGCTTAATGTGGTGTTTATCACTAACACAATGCTACCGTTTTGTCCCCTCAGGAAATTCTCTGCTGCAAACTGGCAAGCTCAACATGTCGAACACTTTTCAAGATTGGAGTTGCAGCAGAGGATGCTCACCTCCTCTAAATTGTCGACTGGCTATTTGTACAAACGTTGCATTTCCTCAAGCATTCAGTGGATCGGCAAAGGTAAGTAAACGAGTAGCCAGGAATGGCTGAAAATTACACCACTTCATATGAAACAACTGAAACAAATGAAATTTATAAATTCACATGTCCAATAAGATTGTTTCTTCGTGTGGGCGGTAAGTTGAAAGACCTCTGCATCAACTACGTTTCTAAGTATTGGTGCATGTGTAGTTGAGTGATATATGCATGGCAGCGCCACGCAAGCTCAAGGGGCTGAATCGACCTGTACAATATTACTGTTCCAGACCTAATCGCCTGAATCTAAGAAGGCTTCATTTTGAGCCGCAGATCATTCCGGAAGGAGTTTTAAAAACCATTCTTATCACATTGCAGATATTGAGCGTCATAGCACACCGTCGACGTGAACGACTGCTTTCAGTAACTATAAGCAGCAAAAATTATTTATTTTGTCCGATTAAAGTCTTTGTGACTGGAAAGATAAAGACTCATAAAAATTCTTTGACTTGGGCCATTTTAGTTTCAATAGGAATAAAACGCAAACAGCGGTTACAAACATTTGCTTGAACTGCATAACTTTTATAAACTTAACGTTTCGTATGTTACAACATATATCATCAGAAGTGATTATTTTTCGGTTACAGATGAATTTAAATTCAAAAAATACAACTCACTGTACGGACTGGGAACTAACAAAATTGATTGACATAAAACGACAAGAATATGCTAATAATAGAGATAAAGTTTCTCACTGCCAACGTTTTCATTTAAGGTTGGCTTTAGATCACGGATCAACAGAGACTCTTTAATTTTACAATGCATGTCTGATCGCCCAGTTGCTAATATTTCAAAATGATCCCACCTAATTCTATGGTTGGTTAAGAAAACATGATCAGCAATTGCAGATTCGCGACAATTTGTAGTTAGGGCTTTAAAATGTTCTGTTTTTCTGTCACGTAATCGGCGTTTCTTTTTCCCTATGTAGAAATTATTGCAATCCCAGCAGTTTGCTCTGTACACTACTTTTGACCTGAAGGAAGGAGCTAATTTATCTTTGTAAGGGAAAAAGGACTTGATTCTTCGGGTGTTCTGAAAAACTATTTTGACGTTGAAAATACCATAGAATTTGTTTATACAAGACCTCAGCTGTTTTGTGAGGTGTTTGCTGTGATAACCTAAGAAAGGCAGAACGATAAGAACTTCTTTTCTCTTAAAACTGGTTCAACAGGATCTTATTTTGATGTTTCACAACGACATCATTCATATGATATTTAACATCAAACTAAGATCCTCTTCAAGCAAAATGTTTGTAATCGCTGTTTGCGTTTTATTCCTATTAAAAATAAAGCCATTAAATTCATTTCAATTTATGTCATATGCTGCAGGCTGACGGAAGTTTAATTACCCAAGAGAGATTTGTTGTTGTCATTTAGTTACACAAATTTGCGTTGCTCATATTGTATATAATAAGTTATTGACTAAACCTTTTTGGCTGGATATTGGCCTCGTTCTGTTTTGTGAGTTTATGTTCCTGGACACCGTCTCTGTTCATAGACACGTAAAAAAAGGAATTTGTCCAATATCCAGCCATCTTGGCCGAACAAGCTTAGTCAATAAAGGATTTATTATACGGCTTTCGGAAATTTTTTTTTTGCGGGACACGGCGGGTAGTCCCGAGCGGGTAAGATAACTCCATCTTATCAGCTCGGAAACCAATCACAGCGCGGGATTTGATTCATCTTGCTGGCTCACGGAGCTACCATACAATGAACATTTTTATCTCATTAGGTTTAAGTGCAAGTGTCAATGAGCTCCGGTGAAAAGCTTTCACGTGCTCACTCGCCTTCTGCTGTGTGGGCTCACTCCGTTAGTACACGTGGATTTGAGGTCTGTTCACGTGAAACAAACTAAATTGTCGACTGGCTATTTGTACGAACATTGCATTTCCTCAAGGGTTTAGTGGATCGGCAAAGGCAAGTGCGCCTTTCAGAATGGCTGAAAATCATCCAATGTTTAAATGCCGTTTTATTAAAAACTCTTGAGTGAAAAAGTCGAAGCACTGACTGAAACTTTAACCAGTAGGCTTACAGTTGTCAACAAGCAATTTCACGTCTAAAGTTTAGTATAGATTATTTTTACTGAAAAGTAAATTTCTGTTACTAAAATATCGATTCCTGTTAGGTTTCCGTGGACGTGTCAGTGAGCCATGGTGAAGAGTTTTCAAGTGTTCACTCGCCTTCTGCTGTGTGGGTTCAGTCAATTAGTACACGTGGTTTGAGGTCTGTTCACGTGAAACAGGGAATGGATCAAAAAACTGGAATTATCAACTGGCTGGCCTATCAAAATCATCCAAAAATGATGCATGGCAGTATGACTTTTCAAGGAATGTGGACAACAGAAAGCAAATGTGACAAAGTTACATTCTCACAGGTCAGATACTGAACAAACAGATAGAAAACCGTTCATGTATGTATAAATGTATGTCCTTGTTAAGATCATAGTTGATCTCAATTTAATTTTCTGTTTTGATAAGCAAATTTAAAAACAAACTTAATTACAGAATCCCACAAAGTATTTTACACAAACCTAACATGACGTCATGGTTTACAAAGCAACTGGAACTGAAATTCTAATTTTAGCAAATTATTAAAACGCATTATCATAACACACTTTTGAGAGCATGTTCACTTCCTTTTTCTCAAGGTACCAGTCGCGCGAAGCATTAGTTCAGTAATTGGAAATGGAAATTGCTGTATGCTTTAATGCGATTTATAATTACGTTAATTTTGCTATTCCTCCCAACATGCTAAACACGATTCTCGAGCAATATTAATCAGCCATTAACTTTCTCCTTTGGTTACAGTTCATTAATTAAAAGCGTCGAAATTTTGTGCTTAATTTTATTTTCTTGTTCTAAAGGCACAATGACTAGTTAAAGAAGACTCCTTCAATGTAACAATGGTAACATAAGTATGTGTAATTTACAGAGCTTTGGTGGTAGACCTTCTGTATTTGTCTCAGCTAAGTACGCGCGTAGCACAAAGCCTGATGATGCAATGTATGTTTGGTTGGAGAACGTGAATTCTGGAAGTTTCGAAGTTTGCATCCGGGAATTCTTGCCATTTGACGGAAAACATCAAGACACAATTGTGGTACGTGAAATATTATTTATGTATTGTTAAAGTGCCACTAACCCCCCAAATTTTTTTCGCTAATATAAATTTCCTTTTTCTCCTGATCACCACCTCGAAAATATCATCGTTGTGGCTATTTTTGTTAATTTTCTACGAATTTTCAAAGTTTATAACTTTGTACATCTCCATGTTCGCGACCGAGGAATAGCGGAGAATGGGACGAGTTGACATCTGACGTCATTTCGGGAATAACAATGTTTTCTTTCTGAGAAGAATATATGCGAGCATGCGACAGTTTGTGTCAAAATCGTTGCAGAATGCTAGGAAGATGTGTTGTTGGAGACTGTAGCAATACTTGACCAGAAATATAATAATAATAATAATAATAATAATAATGATAATGATAATGATAATGATGATGATGATGATGATGATGATGATGAAAATGAAAATGAAAATGAAAATGAAAATGATAATGATAATGATAATGATAATGATAATGATAATGATAATGATAATGATAATAATAATAATAATAATACTTTATTTAACCACGTGTCACCTAGGAGATGAAAGCTCGTTTAAACGTGAACGTGAAACTCGACCAGAAACGAGAAAAAGACCAAAGAAGTGGGCTGATCTGTGCGAAGCGAAAGTCAGGGAGCCGTTGAGAATTTCTTCGATCTCGGGTTCGCCGCTACTATAAAAACCTATAGCTTTTTGTGGCCTGTGTATTCTTCTCTATCTCTAGTAGAAAGCTTGACATTTTCATGGTACTGCATACGACGCGAATTTGGGATAAGCTGGAAGCCATCTGTCTATTCCAAGCACAAGCGATCGATCCTCCGAGTCCATCACATGAAATCACACAGTAAACTAAACGCATCGTTTTTTTTACTCAAAATTGACACATATTTAAACGAACAGTAAACAAAATCTGCGTCCTACAACGAAACGATTAAGATTGTTGAGCCTTAACTGTTGAACTAGCTATGTATTTGTGAATTTTAATAAAAACACACGCACACCCGAGGCCGTAATCCGACCGTGTATCTCAATAGCCATACCGAATACCGAATTGTTTCGTTCTTTGAGCTTCGTCTTTGAGGAACGAAATATATCTAAATTTCAAACTTAGAATGGACCAAGCATTTATAACTATGTGAGAAAAGTGAATCAAACGATTAAGATTGGACTCTAGAACTACCGACAGAGTTCGTCGTGCTGAAAGAAGAATGGGATATTGTCAGTACGCAAACTAAAAGTCAAGAACTCCAAGGTTTAAATATTAGCGCATGTAAAACGGACATTTCATTCAAATTAACAGTGAAGTAGAAATGTATTCATTTAACTGATACTATACTGAACCTCTTTTCAAGATCCTAACGAAGGATTTGCCATGATTTAGTGGTAGGAAATATGCAGATTTGTATAGCTTGTGTTCGTGCATACTAAAATTACGCAGTAATTGGCTATACTACGGAACAAATTATGAACTTATACGCTTTCCCAATATTCTCGGTAAGCAGCAACATGTCCACGTCACTAATGGAAAGCTGGTGTATTGTTTTCGTGGCAATCGATTTTTTCGGACAAATATAACCTAAAGGTTTCCGAACCCTTTAATTTATTTCCCCGCGGTATAGACGAAATTTTCGTCCGAAGACACATTTTTCCCGCAAACCTTCTTCAAATCAGTATTGCATCCATATAAGCACATCACTGAATATATAAGCAAGAGAGCCTCTCAGCAGGCAGGGAGAGCCTTGTTTTCTTAATAGTGAATGTCGAAAAAATTCATGCTTGACAAGTATAAATAAATCAACCTAACCACATTCTCGCGAAGTCATTATAGTCCGCCGTTCTTTCTACTGATGATTGTAGCGACAATTGCAACCCGTGTTACTACCTGAGCCCGCAAATAGGGCTAGGAATGGAGAACATATAGCTGTAGCCACTTTCTACTTGTCATACTCTCTAATAGTGTTTCAGCTGAATAGAACATAAAAGTTTGAAAGGGTATGTTTTGTAGTCTGTTCACACACCCTCTATTTTGTTTTGAGTTAGCAAGGAAAATATTACCATGAGGGATATATTCGCAGAAAAAAACGCTGTGAACAGACTCTATGTTTTAAGGAGCAAACTATCGCAATTTTTTTTGTACAAAGAATGAAGAATGAAGAATAAAGTCCAGCAGCTACCGTGACGCTTTCTTGGGAAGGTAGGATGTTTCGCGTCCACTCATCCTTCGGGTAGTGCTAGAAACGCCAGACTGGTTACGTTATCGGTTGTTCCAGCAACATCCCAGATTTCGGGGCCGAGTAAATTATACTGCATGCATACCATTTAGTGGCGAGGATAGGTCAATGGTAAAGAACGTACTATAAAAGGTGGTTGATTTCGACGAACTCAAACAGGCGGAGTCAGTGGGAACCCTTGAAGAACGTTATGGATCATATTGATTTAACTGGCGGTACACGAGATTATATAATTAATATTATCAGTCACTAATCAATACAATCGATATTATCGATACAATCAATGACAATTGGATGACTGAAAATTGACTGATTACACATCAATTATTACTCATCGATTGCATTGATGCCATCGATTAGTAACGTCTGGCTTAAGAAAAGATCGACGCCACTCTGCTTGCAGGATATTCCTTTAATACTTAACATTATAAGTATCGCGACAGAACAAAAACACCTCCAGCTTTTAAAATATTTGTTCCCCGCTAAAAAAGTTTGACCGCGGCTGGAAGGACCAAGAAGGAACTGGCTGAGGGTCGTTCTTCCCGCTTTCTCTCTGCCCGATCCTCGACTAGAAAGCCTGTTCACAGGCTATTCCCTGCTAGATCAGACGCGTACCGACAAATTGCTTAAATGTACATCCACCTCCGCAGTGCAAAAAAATCCCATCTGTATGGGGTAGCGATGCTCTTCCTCTCTTTTATACTGTCAGTAAGTGAAAATAGCGGACTTTGGTGTTAGTAAAGGTATTCAGGACATCATGTTAACATGTTTATCCGTCAATGTTTCATATGGGGTTGCTTCTCTAATTGTTTAAGGTGATTCTTCAGTACTTCATTGCGCATTTCTACTGCACACGGTTTTTGCGTCATTATCGCGCGCCAAATGAGCGCGTGCGCGTACAAAACTTAAGAGATTTCTCTCAAGCTAAGGTCGACAGCGAAATAAATGCTCATTTTCTCGTTATAATGAGCACGATGGCAGAAGCTCAAGGCGGGGGTGTGGGGAGGACGTAAATTGAAAAGGCGGTCCTTTTTTTCGGGAAGGGATACTCGTTCATTTTGTTGTTTGTTTGATTGGTTAGTTAGTTAGCTTGAGTTATTTGATCTGGATTAATTGAATTGCCCAAAACAAATCATTATTAAATCATAAACACTGTTATGTTTAGGTCATTTTAACTTCAGTAGAAGAAATAATTAATTAATTTATTAACCGCGCGGCCATGGGCCGAGCGCGGTTCATGTTCTACCCTGAGTTTATTATTATTTTAACTGCGCGGCCATAGGCCGAGGCGGTTCATAATCTACCTTCTCTTTTTATTAACCGCGCGGCCATGGGCCGAGCGCGGTTCATAATCTACCTTCGGTTTATTTATTTTCTTTAACCGCTCGGCCATGGGCCAGGCGCAGTTCATAATCTACCCTCGGTTTATTTTTTTTTTTTGTCGGAGACCAGACCATGGCCAAGACCTCCCCTTGGCCAACTTTGAATCACGCAATATGTAATGTTTATTCGCCAAACGTTGTTGAAACATAAATACACAGACAATGTTACGGATATTGTTTTCTTTATTGCGTAGAAATGCCCATGAATGATACGAAAAAGAAACGAGTATCACGCTATTAACCCCAGCGCTCATCAAAAACCCTTTTGCTCTGAATTCGAAGAGAATATTAAATACGCTAAGGTATTGCTTCAGCCATGGAATGCGCTGACGTTGCAGCTTCCACTTTCGCTACGTGACAAATAAGATCGTGTTTACTTTGCAAGTTTATTTCGCCAGAAGCGACGGTCATCATTTAATTTGCAAGTTTGCGAGTATTTCTTGTGGGTTTAGGCAAGTGAAGTGAATTCTTTGACTGTTTCATCGCAGCGAGTTCAGAGATCGGAAGGTAAATTAAATATTTGCAAGCCAAGCAAAGAACGTGTCTTAACATGCAAGGATTACTTCATTCGTAGGGAAATAACCACCGTACTAAAGATAGGAGATGTGTAAATTTATATTCTTTTGAAAGGTCAATGAAAAGACCTTTCCTGGGTAAACACGTGTCCACGTAGGCACCGTGTTGAAGAAGATTTTGCTTCTTTTGAGCTTTTAGTTGCCCTTGAGCTACAGTCATTTATTAAGCTGTAATTTTCCGAGTATTTTTGTTATTGTTGACCACTTCGCTTTTATGTACCATTGATCAGTTTTTGGATACTTCTTTTTTATTTTCCCATTTTTCAGTTGGGAAGGTATGCTTTTGTATTACTTTATAGCTCTTTTATAGATTTGCGCTTGTGGTCTGTTTGTTAGAATGTGCACTGTGTTTCATCTCGGAACATATGTAAATATATATTCATTTGAAAGGTCACTGAACCTTCCCGGGTATTTTTTTCCTTCGAGGTAAACAAAAATCTCCGATTACTAATCACCCTAAACCCACGCTATGCAAAGAATGTAATCAGACCTCATACCTCCCCTCGGCCAGGTCATGATCGGGACTTTGAATCACGCAAGTTGCAATCTTTATCCGCCAAAAGCTGTTAAAACACTAATACGCGCGAAACGTTACGGATATTATTTTTTTTATTGTGCGTAAAATATATTTCCTTTGCCAAAAGCTGTTGAAACATTAATACAGGGACAATGTTATGGATATTGTTTTCTTTATTGTGTGAAAATATATCTTTCGATGTTTTTGTTTTATTGCGAGTATTTCTTGTGGGTTTCGGCAATTGAAGTGAATTTTTTGGTTGTTTCATCAAAGCGAGTTCAGAGATTTGAGGGAAAATTAATTATTTGCTGAAGTCACTGAGAAACAAGAGCATGTGAGAACTTGCAGCGTTCAGGTCACTGTTGGTAAAAAACCCAAGCCGTTCTAAAAATAGCTTGAATAGCGTAAACCTCGGATTGTGTGACTCAACTGACTACTTTGCTAAACCTTAAGAAGTGCAAAGTAATTTGTCAGTGACTGTTCTTGAACATGAACAACTTTCCACTGAAGTGGTTAGATATCGCGTATGAGCGCAAACGATTTAAAAAAGCGCGGTTGTAAGTTGTTTCAACTTCTTGTTTATTTACTTATCTATTATTTTATTTATTATGTAAATCTGCTAACTATCTTTTTCCTTACCATCTACGTAATGCTCAGTTATGACATTCTTTGCTGCTCCTTAATTATTTCTCTCATTTTTGTGTGGCTTACACGAAGTGTATAGCCACAATATGGCGTCATCTGATTTATTTATTTATTTGTCCACGAGAGTCGAGAGCCTGTCACGTGGTCTAGTGTCGTGGCCATTTTGGTTGTAAGCGTGGTCTCTAGCTAGGTAGTAATTTTTTTTTCAGGCGATCGTTTCGCGAATTAGTTCTCCTCGCAGATGCCAACACAACCAGACCCGGCTTGTGTTATAAGTGCAGCTTGTGCAAGATTTTTTACGCTCTCAAAAGACAACATTTAAGTACGTGCTTGAAGCTTCGATACGGGTTATAAAACACTGGAAGGAGTCATTGCACTAAATCAGCTTGATCTCTCGGTGCGGGTTGCACCACTGAGAGTTTGAAAGTGTTTGAAAGTGCCTGAAGCCACCTGAAAGTGTCACAAAGTGAAATAGACTGTATTGTACTTGAATTCTCCTTGCACTGTTAAGAACTCGCGGAAGCATTTCAAAGGGTTTGTAGCTTGCCCAAGAAACAACAAAAGGAAGTATGGGAATCAATAATATACCGGCCAAGGATTGGCTCTTCTGTGTATTTCATGAAACCAAAGGATATCTTGTCACGTTTTAAGAGCAGTTTGCTGTAATGATCAACTACGGTGATCCAAGATAGAAAAAACCGATTTTCCCAAACTTTGCCAGAATAAAGGCCTAGGTGAACTAGTTCTAAAAATATAAGTTTCAGGTCGTTTAGATTTTTATTTATTTTTTTGGAATTTTTTTTTTTGTATTTTGCGCTCGCGGCGGCCTAAATTGACACCGAAATCGAGCATTTTCCAGAAGCTCCCGTTTAAAAAGTGAAAGCGTTGTAGAAAAGATCAACCCAGGAAATCAAAAGACCTTATTTCCTCTGCTTATTGCCGGTGTAAAATTTGAAAGAGAGTTGAACCTGAATTTTTGACAAATTTTTAAAATTTATGCTTCGCGACTGAGCTCACCAACTCTGAATTTAGACGAAATTCAAGGCTCAAAAAAGCACTCTGTACATGCCTTCACCCAACGAGACTATACTCTGGGGAAGAACAATCATTTCAACTACACGTCGGGCGAAAAAAAAAAAAATGGGGTAAATTAAACGGCGAATTCTGACAATATTTTCAAAACAGGTCACTTGAGCAATATGAGCGACCCTTTGACCTTTGATGTCAACTCGGAAATCAACACACGGCTGCTCTTAATTTGACTTTCATTCGTCGGAATACCCGTTTCTTTACTTTTGTTTGCTTTGCTGACATATTCTTAAGCCGAGGAAGTTATGACTTTGAGTTTGGAGGCATCTACCCGCTATAAAATAAGAACAGCTGGCATATTTTTGAAATTTGACCCACTTCGCATTTAGACGGTTATGTTATAAACTCAAGTTGATCGTCGAACTGCACGTTAAATTTCGCTTTTAGGAAACGGCGGTATCTTAAAACAAGGTAGCAACAATCAAATTAACTTAATGCGTGGGAATTATTCCTTACCTTAGCGAATTTTTCCGACGGGAAACCACAGCAGTATTAGCAAAACACAGAGCGAAAGCACTGAACCGTGCCTAACGTGACAGTAACGTAACTCAGCGTTGGTCCGTAGAGGAGGGGGTGAGGTAGGGGCCGCATTGCACAGGTGGTTCCAATCTCGTCCCCAGAGCCTTCGTTACCCTTGTCCAGCGGTAACGAAGGCT
This sequence comes from Platygyra sinensis, assembly GCA_019787425.1. Taxonomy (NCBI): domain Eukaryota; kingdom Metazoa; phylum Cnidaria; class Anthozoa; order Scleractinia; family Merulinidae; genus Platygyra; species Platygyra sinensis. The sequence continues at coordinate 32,759 of JAHPZR010024609.1, read as the reverse complement.
CTGGGGACGAGGTTGAGGTGGTTCTTGAACGCTTATGGCACAGATTTTCACTGCGACTGTTGGATCTCAATGATTTAAGGTGGCTCAAAACAGTTTCCAGCACTTTCCAAGACGTAGATTTTGATGGGTCATAATTACCACTCTTTATCAATTGACAGTCATGGTATCAAAAAACTGCCCAATCACTGGTGAACACGTTGGTATTATTTTCGTGACATAATTAATTAAGCTAAATTAAGGGTGTTTTTAGCAGGTCATATTGTTGCTATGGTAACCTATTGTGTCACGAAAATAATGTAGCAGAAATTGACAAAGAGTGGTTATAATAACACTTCAAAATCTAAGTCTTGGAATGTGCTGGAAACTGTTTTGAGCCACCTAAAGGTCACCTTAGCGAGATTTTTTCGACGGGAAACCACAGCAGTTTTAGTAAAACACAGAGCGAAAGCACTGAGCCAGTCGCACGTGACAGTAACGTAATATAGCCTTGGCAGCCTATTGAGTAGTCTTGAGCATATCCATGCGAAGCCTTTTCATACAGGAGTTCTTTCCTTATATATGCATGTTTGTAAGGTTCAAGATGACACAGCCGGAGGGTTTTACGACTATGTTTCTCGAAGGACAACCTGGCCAGTATTACGGAACTGTCCCTCGTGCTGCGCAATTCTAACAGTTAGTCACTCATATCCCTCTTATATGCTTTTCTTAAAATGACTGACTCTATCTTTTGAGCAAAGGGCTACGCGTGCGTCTCTAGAGAACAGCTTTCATGCCATCGGCTTATTTTGCAAAACGCGTATCTTTCGCCTCGCTATAAGGGTCTTATTAGCGAACGGTTTGTAGGCCTTCAAGGCCGAAATTTTCCTCCAGTTACTTATTTTCACGCAAATTAGCAAGGCTGATTACACAGTATAGGGATATGTTTTCCAATATTTCGGAAGGCATAGACTTCCTTCTTCAAGGTGTTACAGAGAATGACTAAAGTTTTAAACGTGACAAATTTAAAATATGGGAAATACGATGACTAGTGAAAAGATAAATAATAAAAAAAGACTGATAGACAGGGTTAAGTAACGATGAAAAAAGTAACGTAAAAATTTAAAAAACTAAAAATTGAAACAATAGAAAAACGTTACAGCTAGGCTTGATTACCAGCCGCTGTTCGGGAAGGGAGCCTGCGCTCCTCCCCCGACTCCTCTCGGGGAGGGCAACACGAGAGAGCGACGGAAATCGAGCCTACGTTACAGCCTGAAAAGTAGTAATGAGCAGCTATAAATAGTACAAATGACATGAACCTAGAAAGCTAATGCAAAAGAAACGTGCTAAGTTTCATCTTTCTTATTTAGACCATGAGGTTCAAGGGTTTGACCTCTTTCAATGAGATACGCTTCTCTTGCTTACGTACACTGTCACGATTAGATTTAACGAGTTCAACAGGAATAAGTTGCATGTCAGTAGCGTTATGATTGTTACAGAAAAAATGTTCGGATACTGTGATGGGCTTAGAGCTGTTAGTTTGTTTGTCAACAGGTCTGCGATGTTCGTTGAAGAGGTCTTTGAGTCTACGTTTGGTTTCTCCTATGTATTGTTTGTGACAGTGGTTACATTGTATCATATAGATAACGTTTTTGAAGTTCCAGTCAATGTGATGATCAATAAATCTAGTTTCGCCGGTAGAATTAAATGTATACTTAGTAAGTCTGTCGTTTATGATTTTAAGCAGTTGTTGCCACCAGTTGTTGAGCGACCTGATTACTTATTTTCAGCTTCCTGAACCTTACTGACTTTTTGGGGCGTTTTTCACGTCCAACCAGTCACTCTTCACTGGCCCAAGAGAGATCAGGAGCAATCCGAGGGTAGTTTCATAGAGGGAGGCTCCCACACGACGTCAAAACGCTTGCCCCTTGATAGTCTTGATACACTTTTTGTTGGTTTGACCGGACAAGACAATCCTCTCATATGCCATCGATAAAAAGTGCTGCCCCTTACATATACCTTAAGTCCGCACAACGTATCCCCTTTTCAGAAACCCGCTATACCTTTTTCGGGTACAGCCTCCCAGTGTAATCTCTATTAGAGGGAGTACCTCCCTGAGGGGTAGGGGTGGGGGAGGGGCAAATTTAATCTTTTCCATCGCATCTCCAGCTCCGCGTCATTAATATAAACCGAATTTTGGTATAGATTTTTTTTGACTCAGGAGTGACAGTGTTACCCAAATCAGCCTATCGATTTTGTGGCGCCAACATTTTGGGTGTGGTCAAGTGCACCCACGCCATATCATCATCTGTATCAAAGGAACCAATAAATCTTTGCTTAGAGTGGATTCATCGTTTTCTTTCATGCTCTATTATTCGAACGACCTGAGGCAAAGGTCGTTCCCCAGTACTGCATTGCGCATCCCTACTGCGCATAATTTCACGCGTGATTAGCGCTCGCGCATTAAAAGATGGCTGCTTTTTCTTTACGGTTGGACCTCGCCATAGAGGTAAATTGTCATTTTATCGCAAACGAGTATGGTGACCTATTATTTTTTCTGTTGCTTTGAACTGAGTGATAAATGTCTCTGTGAAGGATAAATATGGGCCAATTCTCAGTGTACAACAAAAACAATCGTAGGAAACGTGAAATTAGCATGCAGTTGTGACTACAATCATGGTACTATTGTAATGATTTATTGGGTATAAACGAGGTTTTGTTGCTCCTAAACGAATGTGGTGTTCCCTCAATTTTATCTCAAAATTTTAAGTTCCTATAATGTAATCAATCAATACATCGTTTTCATTATCACGCAGTAAAAAAAAAAAATAATAAACCAAAAACCGTCCAATGGAAAAAGCTAAGAAATTTTGATGTTATAGAAGACAACTAAATGGAACACTTCTCCAAGTTTTAGGCCTGCGCGTTCCCCCAAACTTTAGATATTCGTCGAAATGTTTCGCAGAATTTTACAGAGCCTAGTATGAAAACGCCATGTTGGTGTACCTCCGTGGTACACAAATATGGCGGCCGGAAAATAGTGTAAGCATCTGGAACTTACTTTGGCTATCTAGGCGACTGATTATCAGTACTGAACAAACAAGCATTTACGTAAGCACTTTTCCTAATGCCCTAATTTCTGAAAAGGCTCAAAATCATGAGGTAAGTATACATTTTTCAACAAACTCGATCGTAAACTTGTGTCACGCACCTCCATGACCCTGAACTTCAAACTGCTCTGGTTTCTAAACAAAGCACGCTATTAGCTGTAAAACTGTAAACGTATATAAATATACCGCCTCTTACGCCTGAGGAGAATAAAAAAAATTGGTGGCTCGTTAGTTTTGGATTTTAGAAAGTGATGACGTCATGTGAAAACGTTGTAAAGGCAAAGATTTACAAAAATCTCAATGCAGGTTCTATTTCAGTGGAATGACCTTAAATCATTGAGTCCAACCAACGCAGTGAAAATTTGTGCCATGAACGTTCAAAATAGGCCTTTTGCAACAAACGATCACTTGGTACAAAATCCGCCATGCTGGAGGGCAAGCTCATTATTATTCTCGCACCGGGACGTTAAAACAAAGAGACCTCAACCAGACCTGCCTTTTGTTATAATATCCCAGTGCGGGAATAATAATAAGCTTACCCTCCAGCATAGCAGATTTCAGTACATGTGATCGTTTGTTGCAAAAGGCCTATTGAAGTGCGAGAAACCATTTGTGCAATGCCGCCCCTACCTCACCCCCCTCCTCTCCGGACATCGCTGAGTTACGTTACTGTCACGTTCGGCACGGTTCAGTGCTTTCGCTCTGTGTTTTGCTAATTGGTTTCCCGTCGGAAAAACTCGCCAAGGTAAGGAATAATTCCCACGCATTAGGTTAATTTGATTGTTGCTACCTTGTTTTAAGATACCGCCGTTTCCTAAAAGCGAAATTTAACGTGCAATTCGACGATCAACTTGAGTTTTATAACGTAACCGTCTAAATGCGAAGTGGGTCAAATTCAAAAATATGCCAGCTGTTCTTATTTTATAGCGGGTAGATGCCTCCAAATTCAAAGTCATAACTTCCTCTGCTTAAGAATATGTAAGCAAAGCAAACAAAAGTAAAGAAACGGGTATTCCGACGAATGAAAGTCAAATTAAGAGCAGCCGTGTGTTGATTTCCGAGTTGACATCAAAGGTCAAAGGGTCGCTCATATTGCTCAAGTGACCTGTTTTGAAAATATTGTCAGAATTCGCCGTTTAATTTACCCCATTTTGTTTTTCGCCCGACGTGTAGTTGAAATGATTGCTCTTCCCCAGAGTATAGTCTCGTTGGGTGAAGGCATGTACCAGAGTGCTTTTTTGAGCCTTGAATTTCGTCTAAATTCAGAGTTGGTGAGCTCAGTCGCGAAGCATAAATTTTAAAAATTCGTCAAAAATTCAGGTTCAACTCTCTTTCAAATTTTACACCGGCAATAAGCAGAAGAAATAAGGTCTTTTGATTTCCTGGGTTGATCTTTTCTACAACGCTTTCACTTTTTAAACGGGAGCTTTTGGAAAATGCTCGATTTCGGTGTCAATTTAGGCCGCCGCGAGCGCAAAATACAAAAAAAAATTCCAAAAAAATAAATAAAAATCTAAACGACCTGAAACTTATATTTTTAGAACTAGTTCACCTAGGCCTTTATTCTGGCAAAGTTTGGGAAAATCGGTTTTTTCTATCTTGCATCACCTTAGTTGATCCTTACAGCAAACTGCTCTTAAGGATCATTTTTGGAGTGTAATGCTTATGGTGTTTCGTTTAAATGTATTTTACCTGCCCGTATTGAAACAAGTTGTTGGACAAAATGTGGAATGATGTGATGTTTTGGTTTTCACAAATGATTTTCTACAAGCAACAATAACGATATGTATTAACTAACTGTCAAGGAAATGAAGTACTCTGGTGAATATGCTGGTAATCAATGTGTAACAGTGTCACTTACTGCTGTTATTTATCATCACACAGAAGATATCCATTTTTGAACTTCTTCCAATTTGAATAATATTCTTACCATTGGAAATAATCTGTACATGTAAATTTCTATAAGATGGTCTGTCCAGACAAATGATTATTTCCTTTAACTGACGTACCATGGAATATATCAAACATAAGAGACTGTGTTTCATCGGGGTATCCAAACACCGAGAACAGAGTTGAAAATGCGACGCACAGCAAAGTTTTTTTTGACAAAATTTGAGGTGTTTGGACCGCTGATGAAACACTGTCTAGAGATCTCTTCAATCAAAACAAAAACTAAGGAGTAAACGGAGAAGTAAAATCGTCAAAATCTGCTTATTGAGACCAGGTATTCAAACCACTGTAACAGTTGGGATTTCCTTTGTCTTAACTTTATGAATTATTAATGAGTTAGAGAAGCATTGTTTCAATTTACAATGAAGTATAGACATTAGAATAGGCATTAACAGGAAGTTGGACAAGTTCATGACATCAAATAATCTATAATGGGCCATACATGTCTCTTCAAAATTCTCTGACAGAAATGTTTTCAAATTTTTGACTTCACTACAATTGTTGTTTAATAACCATCGGAATTAATTACAGTTGCAGTAATGAAGAATTCAGAACAAAACTTTAACATTTTTTTATGCTTATTCCAGTGATTTGCACAGGATGCCCCCGTTTATTTGGGAAATGCACTTTACTTGCCTTTGAAGGAATTGACAAAATTGTATCATATTTGCAAATTTTCTGCTTACAAATGGGGGTTGTTCCATTGAAATTAAAGGTGTCTTTGCCAGAGATAATGAACTTGACCTGCATAATGTTCATGAGAGTCCAAAAATTGAACATTTGCCTTTCAGTGATACGAGAAAAAGAGAAGGGCAAATGAAAGTGAAGAATCTAAGGAAAAGAAAGCAAAATGTGCAAATGAATCTTCTGAATCTAGAACAAAAAGACCGGCAACCCAATCTCAGTGTCAAAGACAAAAAATTGCAAATGAATTAGCAGAATGTAGAGAACAGAGACTGTTCAACCAACCTCAGTATCGGAAAGAAAAATCAGCAAACCATATTAGACAAGAGAGACTGGCAAACCAGTATCAACATCAGAATAAGAAAAATGCATAGAGCTCAGTGATTACTGATGAAATCAGAAAATTTCATTTGCTCTTGCTGTAACTAGTTGTGGTAAACACAATGTCATCACTGCTGAAAAAGTTAGACTTTCCAACTGTACTATAGTAAAATATTTACTATGTTAACTGCTACTGGTTTTCTTGAAGGCAGTGAGCGAGCACAAATTTACAACATAGCACTAGGAGAAAAAAGTGTACTTTTGAGTATATTTAGAGGTAAATATTCTGAAGAGTTAGCTTATCCAGGGACATTTCTTGGTCAAAAAAGGCCAGAGGATGACAATAGACTAGTCTATGTTCATTACAGTGATATTTTCAAATCAAAAAGTAGTAAATTTCAACAAATTGAGTAATAACATCTAGTTTACTCTAATATTTTCACTTTAAGGTTAATATGCGTCTGGAAAACTCTTAAATTTCAGGAGTCTGATTTAAAGGCCTTGAAAGTACTTGAAATTGGTTTTGGTTCTTGAATGTCCTTGATTTGTTTATTGAGCGAAATCGAAAAATATCAGCGCTTATGAGTTTTAAAGTAAATGAAAACAAATGTTCAGGTGTAAAGAAAATAAAATTCTCAAAATGCTTACAAAATGTGTGAAAACACTTGTTTTTTAGTTCCCATTGTTCTCTCGTTGCCTTTGCACATGTCCATTGAGCCACTAATGTACTGTGAATGTTGTTGTTGTATGTAATAATCATTTATTTATGTCTAAATAATTCCATGTACAGTCTGGCTTGCTACGATTAGCTTCCTGCTATTTGCAAGCCAGCCTAGTAACAACTTAAACTGTTTACTGTAAATAAATTAAAACTTGAAATAAAACTTGAAAACTTGAATGTCAGGTTTGCACATGGTTTCAAGCTCCCATATTCTGGTGTTTCTGCATGTGCACATGTTTATACCTAAAACAAAGCTTTCAACACAACATTTTGCAAAGTAGGGTCCTGGAAAATCCTTGAAAAGTCCTCGCCTGAAAAAGTGTATGAGCTCACCCTGTCACTTACTTTCATGCACACAGTATTGCTACTAACTATTTGCACAATTGTCAGTAGGGGCAATATATGAGAATTTCAATTCTGATCTTTTTTATTGACCATCAAATGGAAAAGTGTTCATCTCTGGAGAGATATTGTCAATCCATACTTTCTCTTTGACCGAAATATCCAGACAGTTATTTCTTCCATTGTCCAAGATTAAGTTTTCAATGTAAGTTATGGTCAATTTAATCCAAATGTTACAACTGACTTATCACCACCTACTTCCAACTCATGATCTTCCCTTCAGTTTTACTTCAATCACATGTTACAAGCAATTGGACTCGTAAGCCACACATGTACGCATTGCGGACCTATTTTTCTTTACGTTTTTAAGCGATGACGTAGTCGGAGGTTATATGTTGGCACACACGCTTTCCTTTGGATAGCTGGCGTAGAGCTTTTGTCGCGCTGCGCTTATGTCGCGCATGATTCGCCGCTCTGTGGAAGGAAATACAGTCTGGGAGGTCGTAAATAAGCACTGTGTGAGCATTGTATGAGCACTGAAATATCTGAACTAAACTTATGTGTGTGGGAGACACGATAGGTCAAGGTTCTACGTTAAATTTACGTATTGGTGAGCGTTGTTTAGGGTTAAAGTATACTGATATATCTGTGGGCTGAAACAGTGGTGAAATTGTACTAGAAGAATACTGATTATGTGTATCGGACAAACGATAGGTCAAGGGTCTACATTAAATTTACGTATTGGTGAGCTTTGTTTAGGGCTGAACTAGACATATTTGTGGGCTGAAATATTTGTGAAATTGAACTAGAATTGAAGAAAAGCATTGAAGAAGTTCGTTGTGAGAGCAGTTAAGATAGTAGAAAGCAATGGGGAATAGTGTACGTAACGAAAAGGTGAGATAGCTGAAGGTTTTTTCTTGATCACAATTGGTTAATGTAGCCCGTGCTTTATCCAGTATTGGATAAATTTACGCTTACGGGCAAACTCATAATAGGAACATATCGTCCAAACATACAAGTTTAGATCGACAAGCGAGTTGCAAGTTGTCAAGGGTCCACACAAAATTTATGTATTCCTAGCGCAGTTTAGGCTGGACCTTTGCCTGTCTTGAATTGAATTGAATGAGCACTGTCAGAGCTCTGTATGAGCATTGTATGAGCACTGAAATATCTGAACTACTATGGCCTTTCTAAGTTTCACTGCAGGTCATTTAGTGTATTTAAAACCTTGATCGGCGGCCAGTCATATAGCCACAGCTTTTGAGTAAAGCGGGAAACCAGTAGGGATATTTGGGGGAACAAATAATACAGCAAAATCTGAAGTGAAACAGAGATCTTTGTATGAAACGAACAGAGCACGTCTCCATTCTTTACAACGTGCATTAAGGGAAGAACTAATTGTCCTGCTGTAATGAAAAGAGCTTATAACTGGGACACATGATAAGAGGACAAATTATACAGGCTACAAGACTTGAAATGAGTCCAAGAAGAAGAGACACTAGGCCTCCACGTTGTGCCGCCATATTGGTTTATTGTTCAGTGAGAGACTGGACGCGGTTTTAAAAATATCCAGATTCGCTGTCGAATTCGCCTGATACATGTGAACAGAAGCCGTATCCGGAAAGAAAAAGTTGCGGATTAAAAAATATCCAGATACGTGTGGACGGGGCCTAAAACAACAAATTTATTTCCGGTGAGGTAATTAGTGTTGCCAAATGTCCTTAAAAATGTGTTGATTTCAGAGAGAAAAAATGAGAATACTGTTTGTTGTTTTCAAGTTTACATTACGTTGTTGAATTTTGGACATTTCTAGACCGGATATGACCTAAATTAGATCTAATCTACTGAAAAAAGACCTTTGCAAAGAAACGGAATGCCTTCCTTTCCACTAGCATCGCATATTATAACCATCTTGCTTGGGAACGCACAGAATTTTTACCACGTGGAAGGCTTTTCAATTTTCTTTATTGTTTTAGGCCTTTGTTTTTTCTCCTTTTGTTATAATTTGGCTAAAACTGCGATTGCTTCCAGTTCAAGAATTCCCGCGAAAACACGATCGAGACGGGAAATTCTTATGACAGAGTATCCAAGTGTAGCGAGGAAAATATTCTGCTCCAACCTTTCACTCAAATTTCTGACCATATTCGTCGTGTATAGCAGTTAAACGTCATCGCTTCTACATGCATTGTGTGCCTTTTATTGTGAATGTCATTGATAACTGAACTCGCTTGAAAGACACGAAAAAAAAAAAATTCATCTCAAACAAAAACAAGTGTTCCAAAAACTACAGTTAGATTGCTGTGGCTCCCCAAACTAGTAGTTTCCATTGGAAAGTGAAGTGCTGCGAGTCAAATTTATGTGGAAGACGTTTTTGTCACTCAGGAAGGATTGTAGAGGGATAGTCAAGATGAGCTACTAGATCGTAGAGCATTTTGCAAAAGGCTAATGGGCTTAAAAACTTTTCTGTTCTAAAAACGTACTGAGGTCAACACGATAAACTGTTCACTCATGCGAAAACCTTCAATCGGGTATTCACAGCCGTTGACCGCGACCACATCACGTCACGATTAATTTATGACAACAATATATTTTGTACCATGCTGTTTTCAATTGATGTTCACTGAGACGCTCCTCCGTTAAACTGACCAAACTGCTTGTTAGATGTTTAAATGCTCCTTGAAAATCATTTTACGTTAACTCGCTGTTCGAACGACTTGCGTTTTTAATGTCGTTGTGACATTCTCAAAACTCATCCACAGTCACGCTGTTACTCCACGCTGATTGGATGATGCTAAAGAATGCATCCAATCAGGGTGAGCAAGCAGCGTGACACATCCTAAGCACACGAATTCCCGGCCGCAAATGCATTTATCGAAAATTATTTGGCATTTAGCACTTGGATTTTACATGGATCTTCGATTAAATGCCACGAGAAGAAGCATCAACCTTTCAGTTTATCAGATGTTCAATTTGGAAGCCGGGCGATTCAAATTTATGGGTGAAAATCTGCTTGGTGCTGGAGCGGTCAAAAATGATCTTTCCACCCTTGACTCTTTATAGCGTGTAGTAACAGCCAATGTAAGAGAAAATCGCTCAAATTCGCCATTTTGAGCCCAAAAGTTTTGTAACGAGTAAACAGTTTAAGTGGAAAGCATAATAATTTCAAATTCTACGAAAAACGCAACTAGGAGAATTTTTTTTCCCTCAACATTTTCAAAGCGGGTGTGCTAAGATTATTCCAATCATTTGCAAGGGGTTTCCAAAGTGTTTCCACGTTTCCGCAAGGGTTTCAAAGCGTTTCAAAGTTCCAGGAATTGATTCAAATATTCTGAGAAAAAATCGGCTTTAATCATGGGAATTTGTACAACCTTCACTTGCTTTCAAACTCTTCGCCCGCGAAAACGTGGCTCTCTACAAGAAACAGGATTTTCTCTTTCACATCAATACCACTGACTTTGATGGTAGAAGTTCTTATGAATCGAAAGAGCCTCGATTTCGATTACTTGAAAGCGAGGCAAATGCGGTGATATACATACATCCAAAATACATCTCAAACGAGCCTGGCTTCTGGCGCAGGCAATCCAGACTGGTCACGAACGCGACCGAAATTAGTCTGCTGCGAAGCCTAGTGGCTTCGCAGCAAGCTGAGTTAACGTACCGAATGAGCCGCTGCTAGCGCTACAGGGCAAACATATCTCGTTTCTAGATCTTGGATTTCGCGGCTGGTTTCTGATTTACAATATGAATTCCTCAATACCTCCTCCAGGCCAGGCTCTTAAATCACGGGAAATGTCAAGAACTGAAATAAACAGCAGATTGTTTTCGTAAAACTCTTGATATTTTTTACGAACATATCAAACATATGCAGGTGAGTTAGTCAGAGAGAAATATCCGGAAAATCGCAGTTAGAGCGATGATTCTGGCTTCCGGGGAAATAAAGCTTCAAAAGTAGTCAGACTGGCAGGCCGCCAGAGGGAACTCAGGGTCATGGTACATGAAAGGTATCGATTAATCCATTCTTGGCAAGGATTCATCGGTTCCTTTGATGAGCCATGATTCGAGTGTTTGTGAATCATTAAGCCTGCGGATCATCCCAAAGGAACACAGCTTGGATTGGGTGGTGAATGACACAAATCGTGCATGCCAAGACATGTAAACTGCGTCTATAACAAGCTCGAAATCAGAAATATCCTGGATGGAGTGAGCGCTCGCTGCACTGGCCCCTGCATCTTGTTATTACACAAGATGTTGTGCAAGGAAGTGGAAAATATGCACCAGCAGGTGAAATTCGCCACTTCGGTGCTTTTCCTAGTCCTTGCATTTCACACTTTTGAGATTCATGGAAGAATTCTTTCTTATGGGCTCACAAGATATGGGTATGTACTTAATCCGTAAAAAGCACTCGAACATCAAAAGTTTCAGTTTAGGATGCAATTTGTGTTCATATCTACTCCACTATTCTTGTTATTGATGTAGTTTTTCTTTTTCTGTTCTGTTAACGGCTAGTCTAGCGTTTGTCTTATTTCAATGAACGTTTTGTTCTCGCTCCATAACTGCATGTACCCGGATAAATCAGCGGTAGGTCCTGTCGAAGAAACAGAAGAAAGCTAAAACTGTTAAGGTTTTTTCGTTTGATTTTTATTGCAACAACGTTAGCTTCTACCCTATAATCATCATGCCGCCTCTTCATAAGAATTAGAGCTATTTCTTGTGTATATGCAAAACGACACAGAAGCTCGCGTCTAAAAGCGTGCTTAAAAAAAACAGTGCAAGACAAATCACTCCAAGGTCAGTACTTGAACATGGAGCACCAAATGATAAGGACCTACGTTAGACAGAGAGTCTTTGAGCTTTGAACATTACATCATGTATGTTAAAGTACTTCTTTTCAAAAACAACAAAATTACAATGAGGTAATATTGAGAGAGTTCCAGCTCAGCAATAAACAGTTATTATGTTTAAGAGATCATATCTTGATTGTGATGATTTTCTGTTATCAATCACCAGAAAGAAAAAAAAAACAAATAATAAAAAAAAATCGACATAGCAATCAAGAGATGAAAATTTGCGCTCAGTTGTTACAAACGAATACAACTGGTGTCGCATGTTCCTTATTTTGCGAACACAAACGGAACAAACTTTAAAACCCACACCTCCGCACAATATTAATTTAGCAAACACAACACTGGTGATACCCTTTTTCATTTTGCCTCAGAGATGCTTGGAATAATGTTTTTGTTGCGATATTTAATACGGGCTGCTGTCACCATGTTAGACTTAGGGACTGTGCAATAATTATCAGGAGGGGAAGGGGCAGTAAAGCGAGAGGGGGGGGGGGCACAATGTAAACTCACAGCCTTACGGAATGGGTTAACATGTAAATTTCTGGGAAAGTGGGGGAAAGATATTTCACTAAAAGTTGTACTCATTACTTTCCGGACTGATTTAATAGGAATAAAACATGGCTTACGGTATAAAAAAAAACATGGCTTACAGTATAAAAAAGCATCGCTTACGGTAAAAAATGAGATGGAACATACAGTCATTGTCAATGAAATCAATTTGATAAGATTATCAAAATGACGGCACGTTTATAAAACCTCTTCAACTAACTCTTCAGCTTCTCCAGTGAAGCATTTAGAATTTAATAGGTCTACTAAACAAGCTTTGTTAGTGCGAGAGGTAAACAAACCAAGACCATCTAGATCGACATTATCGATCTGTGACACTCCATACTTCTCTGGCTCATATTCACCATCAACTGGTGTTCCCCCCCCCCCCCCCCCCCCCCCCAGTGAAAGAAAAATAACGGAAGCTCTCCTCTTTCGATTTTCCACGGCCAAAGAACTCCTTTTTCTTGCTTTCCTTTTGCCTTCCTTCTTCTCCTGGATTTTAATACGTTGGTTTTGGAACCAATAGAATAGGTAGCCTTGTATTTTTTTGATAGCAGTTTCAAGGTCCTCAATTAGTTGAGCGATATTATCTTGAATGCCCGAGTTGGGATTAAGTGCGGAGTGTCTGAATTAAATTTATGGTGGCAGGTAAGGTTTGTTTGTAGCTTTCCTGTTCTCTCACTAAAAAGACTGTCATCATGTGCAGCAATTTTATCTTTAATAGTTTCCACCTTTTTCTTTAGTTTGTTTTCTTCAGCTTCACATCTTGAAATGTTGCTGTTGTCATGCAGTTTGGGGTGGTATTTCTCACACAAAAACTGCCCAGCACGAACTGGATTGTCACTTACCAGGTATTCATAGCTGGCTTCGCATTTCCTGACATCTTGAACGACTGAGTACTGTCATCTCTCTCTGCTATGAACATTTTTCTCATGACACGGGGGTCGACTACCTGCCCTCTCTCTGAAGCTGCCATAGAACCGTGGCAACAACTCATTTCCAAACAAGCTAATGTTTCTCTTAGCATTTGGAAGCCATTCGTACTTCTTGTGTTTCCACTTCTGCTGAGGCTGTGCAGTGTAAGAGCTCCTTAAACCCCGTTCTTCATTACCTGGCTTGACAGACTGTTGAACAGGTGCCGAGGAATCCAGAGAGCTGCTGTCATCGCGTTTGTGTTTTGCTGATTGTACTTGAAGCAACACAACTTACAGGTCAGTGGAGGGAAAGCAACGCTAGTAGCTCGTGTTCTACGTTACGTTCGAGCTGCTCAACAAATACTGGAACCCGAAGACAATTACGCAACTAGTGACTCTGAGCTGCCATCTGGTGGCTCAGAAGATCCAGACGACTCAGAAGACGATGCACAATCAGACTCTTCAGAAATGAGCAACTTTATCGAACACAGTTACGAGGTACTCTTGTCCCAGACACTAATGTCTCGAATACGTTACAGTACAAAGCAAGTTAAGGATTCAGGTATATTTACTATATTTGTAGGTGGTGGTTGGGGGGAGAGGGGGGGGGGGGGTGCGTCTTATTTTTTGGGAATTTTGAGGGGGGTCAGAGCTAATTAATTTGCCTTGTTGAGAGGGGGGCATTGTGTAATATTTCTCACTGCGAAGCTCATTTTTGGGCCCCCCTCCTGATAATTATTGCACAGTCCCTTAAATTAAACGAAAGACTACATAGTCGACAAAAATGAAGAAGAAATTTTCTTCGGTGCCCATTTGACTGTTGAGCGTAATCGCGCCTATTCCCGTTTATCAACAACCGACATCGAGCCGGCATGTTGTTGTGAAAGAGATTGAAACTTTTCCAGTGAAATCTGAGCTTGCCGTCAAATTCATCCTTCCGATGAAAATTAACGAGCTTTTTGTTTCCTGCGGTGTCCAGGTTGGAATTAAAAACTTGTAGAGCTCAGACCAGGCTAACTTTTCTCGCGGCTTCGCCGCTTTCACTTGTGTTCCTCAAGCGTGAGCGCTGATCACAGGCTATGAACCAGCTAAACACCCCACAGGCGACCTAGACGTTATTTGTGATTTACATACGTGACAGTATTGCGTTACGTTTTGAGCCATTTAAGAGAATGTATGAAAATGGTTTGAAAATCGCTCTAAATTAAACTTGAAGTAAAGGATTTGAATAAAAGAAGCTTGCCTTAGTCTGCGCTTGTGTTATTTTGAAGTCTTTGTGGCAGCTGAGTCGTTCTAAAGTCGTTCTAAAGCCATTTTGACGATTTAAACTTTTTCAGGTTTGCTTTCCATTAAAGAGAAACGACTTATGGAAAGCAAACCTGGAAAAGTTTAAATCGTCAAAATGGCTTTAGAACGCTTTAGAACGACTCAGCTGCCACAAAGACTTCAAAATAACACAAGCGCAGACTAAGGTAAGCTTCTTGTATTTAAATCCTTTGCTACAAGTTGAATGTAGAGCGATTTTCAAACCATTTTCATACATGCATTCTCTTAAATGGCTCAAAACGTAACGCAATACTGTCACGTAGTATAACAAACAACGTCTGGGCCGCCTGTGAGACACCCATTCAAATGACTCCAGTGAAGAGATTTGATCTGTTGATCCGGCAAGTCTAAATGACTTGGATTGGAGCTTGCCCAGAGAAAATAGGCAGTTGTAAAGCTTGATCTTACCGCTAAAAGACTGTTTGTGCATTTTTGCCTATTTTTCTCTTTTATTCTTGCAGGAAAAATGTTTGCGAGACCACAAAAGTAGAACAGTTGCATATTATGTAACGGTAGCTACTGTCAATTACCAGCGATATACTACAGGATGTGGACTTTTTAACTGGGCGCGCTGCAAAAGATCAAGGTAAAAAATGCAAGAAAAAGGAAAGACAGATAAGTTCAGTCAAAGAATAGATGATATGTATCAGTTAGGGACCTACGTCAAGGGATTTTGTTTCTTTCACATTTTCAGTGGCAATATCAACGGTAATGAAGCACGAAGGAAAGGATGCAGAATTTTCTGTTCATTCATTTATTATAACAAATTCTGCTATTCAATTTTTTTTTTATATACTGTTTTATTTATTGCAACATGTGACGTTTGAAACGCAGAGTATATTGCAGGGTAGAATGCCTGGACATCATTAATTATTTATAACCGGTGAACCGGCAAATTTGAATGTTTGCGTGCCATGAAATTAAATGCCCTGAATAAGACAAGATAGAGTCCAAATAGACCTTTTTCGCTTGTACATTTTGTTTTCCCAATACAGATCATGTGATGATACTCAGGAGATTTGATCCTTTGTTTGTTCATTAAAAAGGGTACATGCAAGCATGAATATGTCTGCATGTACAAGCGAAAAAGGTCTATTGGCCCACTAGGAGTGATAAAACTTACTGTTCTGAATTCCAGGATCGAGTTACAACTTATAAACTTTCACGCACGGCTTTTTGAAGAAGAAGGTGTATCCTCAATTTGAGCCGATAAGTAAGTGGATATAGGAGGTATAAGGAGTAGCTATTTGCTCTTGAAAATGGCAAAAATCGGCCATTTTTAGTATGGGGGTCGTTTTCAGAAGCGATTTTCAGACAATCGAAACCGGCCTTCCCAACTTTCACGCACGGCAAATGAAAGATGGCTCTTTTCTGAAACAAAACCCGTTTCAACTTTGAAAATCGGTCGACAGGAACCTTTAGCTTTTTGAGTTTGAAAACTACTTGTTGGAGTTGAGTTTGAAAATGGAGCGTCTTCGATGGAAGAGCTATTGTCTTAAACACACGCCTGTATAACAATGGCTGTCGAATCTAAACAATAGGGACCTTACGAAAAACACGACGGCAACGGCAACGAGAACGTCACCAAACAAAAGGTTTAATGAGGAGAACAATAGCTGTGCACGTGCGTTATAACTCTTGGTACATTTCTTTGCCGTCCGCTGCAAAACAACAACGTGAAATGACCAGATTCTGCGTTGTTTGGAGAACGTGAACCACAAAGGCTAAATTTTCGTATTTCTCTTTGACACTGAATGCTTTCGTAGCATATTCAGCTGAGGCATGTTTTAATACCAACAAACACACTGAATAGATCTCAATAAATGCGAAATTTCAAAGTAAAATAGAAACACATTTTTTACTAGGCGTCGTCCTCGCCGTCGCCGTCGTAGATACGTAAGGTCCCTAATACCCATTCAAGAAAACCACTTGACTGTAACTGATGTATTCACACTTACCGCGAATTTCAGAAGTATGTTGTTGGCGCAGCTGATTCATTCGAAAACCTGTCACGCAATGAACAAGAAACGCGAAACCGTAAGTGATCGGGAGCTCTTTTCAGAGCTCTTCGAAACCCCGACCCATCCCCTGTAGTCTCCTCCGCAGCCGTTTTTTTGGGATGTCACGTAACGCTTCAAAAAAAACGGCTGCGAAGGAGACTACATCCCCTTCTGATCAATATAGTTCCTCCGTTTGTCGATGAAAACGATCCCATGTTTCACTTCTAACTGAATGGCGGAGCTCTTTGGAGATGGAGAGAAGTTTGGGGTCAACCCAGCACTGTGTTTTCGCTTCTACAACTAACTGTTATGCCTCTTGGCTACCGATTAACAGAATCTGCTGGCGCTCGTGTTGGTAGTGCGTTAGCCGAAAGTATCAGGCGGTTTTGGAGAAAGAATCAACACGTCAAAAGCATGAGGAAAAGGAAACAAATACGGATGAATTACGGCTGGAGTAAACCGGGGGAGATCGAGGAATCACCAAAAGACGTCTTGGAGCACCGCATAGAAAATAACAACAACCTTCGCGACAGCGTGGAGGAAAAGGCGGCCGATCTCTACAACAAGATGCAGCAAACACTGGCTCACTCTGAAACGAATATAGCGAGTTTCGCCCAGAACGAGTTTCGCCCACATCGTTTCGCCCAGAACGAGAATGGTTTCGCCCAGAAGTAGAAGTAACTAACTGAAAGGAAAATTTTCCATCTTGGAAAAATATCTCACCCTTTCACCTGTCCATACAATCTGAAAAGAAAACTAAAGTTATCTCGCAAGGTGTATGCCGAGAACGAACGTTGTGTAATGCCGTGAAAACGTGACTTGTCCTGAGACCATGTTGAAACTAACAAGTTGTCACTTTCACTGAGAACCGAGCGAAAAGAGAGGTTTAAAAATGTTTATCGAAAAATTACGACTATGATTTTGTTTTTATCTGCAGCACTTAATTTATCGAGAAGGTCGCGTTCGTTTTGTGTTAAAGCAAATTAAACGCTGTTGAAAACACTTGCGCGTGGAACAGAATCCGTGGAACATCGTTGCAAAATTGTATAGACAAAAAGTTCCGCTCGCCAAATTACGAACACGGATTCGCAAATACTAAAAAAGAATTTTTTAAAGATTATATTCCTATGACATAGATAATGGTAACATGTATTTTGCACTGATTAAAACTGGTCGGATCAGAGATTCGTAGAGGTCTATTAGTCTGGGCGAAACGAGTGTAGGTCTGGGCGAAACGCTTACAGGTCTGGGCGAAACGCTTCATGGGCGAAACCCGTGGTTACCCTGGAAACGATTACACAGAATGACCTAGTAAAGAAAAAAGTGGATCAGAAAATGCAAAGGCATATAAAGCGCGTGGACAGAAGTAGAAAATGTCTAGCGTAAGATAATACTTTTTTGCTCTCCTGCGTAGCAGTCGTTTTCTCCCCAAGCTAGAAAGAAAGGCGAACGAAAGCTTGTGACAAGAAGACAAAGAGAATCCGCATGGGAACCGACCAGTGTGCGGTTGTTTTGCTCAAGAGCGACTAGTAGGCTAGACTAAGGGCACGCGAGTTGCTTTCTTTACACGGATTAATAAAGGTTTTTTTCCCTTATTATTTAAGGCAGTTATGAGTTTGCACAAACGGTAAATTTCCTTTAAGAGATGCGAATAAGTTAGACAAGAGCGAATACAATATATAGCAGAAAAGTTCATTGTTTCGAAGACTCGCCCCTTCAAGTTGATGAGGAGAACCTTATTCCCTGCGGGAAAATAGCACGCGTTTATCTTAACCTTCTTAACCAATGCGTTTCGTTTTGCTCACGCTTATTTAACAATAAACGCAATATGACAAGCATAAGATATTTCATTAACTGCAAGTAAATGTCCCGAAAACAATAGGCATTCTGCGCGATGGCAGATAATTTAAAACATCGGTAATTAAATTACAGCTGGTTTTGCTTATTTGATAGAAGCGCTTTTGAAATTCCGTTTAAAATTGTTAAAAATGAGCTTTAGATAAATAAATAAACAGAATTCCCTTAGAGGGATCGGGGCCATCCATGAGCCCGTCAGATTGTTACCCCTTTTCAATCACTCCCCTGCTTCCCTGCTTGAGGAATCTGAAAGGGAAATGTGAGTTTGCGTTTTTTTTCGGTGCTCGCTTGATGGTCTTCGCGGTTTGGGAATGTTTAGTGTCTTAGTCGCTCAGTTCCGTTGTTCTGTCCATTACGGCGAGCAGCGAGACTTTCGACGTTCGCCAAAAAGGAAAGATCATAAAATTAGTATTGGAGCGGCTGATGTAACCGTATCGAACAATTCTCGAGCTTTTCAAGCGACGTATTGTAAAACTTGGCGCATGGGCAAACTATGATGCAGCCCACCCATTTCCATCGTTTATAAACCAATCAAATGCGAGTAGATAACTCGAGCGTCCGGTCCAGAATAACCGTTCGGCCTCATTATAAATTC
Source organism: Platygyra sinensis (assembly GCA_019787425.1). Classification (NCBI taxonomy): domain Eukaryota; kingdom Metazoa; phylum Cnidaria; class Anthozoa; order Scleractinia; family Merulinidae; genus Platygyra; species Platygyra sinensis. The sequence goes on along the minus strand of JAHPZR010024609.1, from coordinate 13,570 downwards.
GATGATTATTACCAAGAGACTATAGTCTCTTGTAAAGAACACAACTATCTAGGCGATAAACCAATAAAACTTACAATTTATGAAATGTTTCCCTGTTATTCAGTTAATATAGTTGATATTAGTTGATATTAGTTAATATTAGAAATCTTTTTCCAATTTTCAAGAAAAAAATGAAAACACTGTTTTCAGAGATTTGTTACGTGGACAACTTGCTTAGGAGAGGATGAACTTAATTCCATGCTTCTCGAACAATTCATTAGCAAGTTATCGTGCTTATGATGAAAATAACTTTTTTAGAACCTAGGGGGCAGTTATTCATTTACTATTGTGGCATGTGACCTCGAAATACTTATTTTTGAAGTCAGACTGCGAAGTCCTTTAACGTGGTACCAAAACTGTCCCACAGAGTTGTTTAATAAAAAAAGTCATTTTTAACTTGAAAAATAATATTTTCCAAGTTGTAGGTGTGGAGCGCGGATTCACTCCATCACTCCAGCTCTTCCCGTTAGACATTTGGAAACCCGGGGGGAGCTTCCATATGAAAAAGCCGCAAGGAGTGCTCTTCAAAAAATTTGAATTTAACTCCTGCGGGAGACTTATGTGGACGTTGCCTGAGCTTCATTATACCCCTAAAAGATACTATTTTAAAGCGGAATAGGTTCGATTACTAGCTATTGCTCAAGAGAGGATGCCGTGGGCACTTGTAGACCCGATTCACGTAGTCGAGAGATCAGCAGAAATCAAGCCTGAAAACCGAGAAATTAATAAATAAGAACGTTTCTTTTAATTATTATTTCTTCTAGTGCACCCTAAGCGATACTTTGACAGCTAAAAATGGTGATGTTTCGTCGTCAACACCGGAGACGACGAAAATTTATCAACCTTTGCATAAAAGAGCCTCCCCCCCCCCCCCCGGGTTTTGAACATCAGGCGTTTAACGCCGTTTCATGGTCGCTTGCACTGTGTCAAGTTAGTTATTCTTTGAATTCTGTCCTAAGTACTTACTATCTTATCGCAGAAATGCTCTACATTGAATAAATTTTCGCACGAACGTAATTAACGCTTTTATAAACAGAAGCTACCTGTAATTATAGAAGTCTGTTTTAAGAAAATAGCTCATTTACCGAAAGTGCCCGCTCTACAGGTTTTACCATACTCGATTGCCGAAAAAGAAAAAGAAGACACTTATCATGAAAGTTACAAAATTGACGAGCTGTATGAATTTTCGAAAGATTCAAGTCGTGATTAAATGTTTTTAAAGGTCAACAGTTGAGAGGATTGAGGAGAATTCGAACGGTGTGTCCCGCTGTTTATTTATATGACTACAGTGGAACCCCGCTATAACGAAGTGTCACGGTACCGAAAAAAATGTTTGTTATAGCGGGGTCTAGTAGTTTCCATGGGAAAGTGAAGTTTATGTGGAAGATGTTTTTTATGTCATTGTAGAGGGATAGCCTGGGTCGCACTTACGACAAAACTTCGACAAGTTTGTTTTGATAACCAAAAATTCCGTCAAATTCCTGTCATCAGTTGACCACGCCAAGTACGACCTACTTGTCTCACCGCGGACAAAAACTCCACGGAGACAAATCTTCAAAGGTGCCGTCGTCCTGCCTCGGAGCACGACTTTTTGCGAACAAAAAACAAAAATTGTTTTTCTTGTGATAAACCTGCCAGTCAATTCATTGAACCTTAAATTTTTTTCCGGTTCACCACATTGCACTTTTTGTTTCAACCTTTGTATCATTCACGATCACGGGTAATCAATCGGATTTCGGAACAATTTTCCCGGTTTTGGGCATCCATTCTGACAAATGAACCCAAGTGAAGCGCAAGACCGCTATAGGCCAGGGCAGTTGTGCCCGTATTTGTATGAGGGAAGAAAGAAGAATAACTCTTTGAGCATCGTTTGCTGCAGTTACGTTGAGAAGATAGAAATAAAAACCTAGAAACAGAGCGAACTGGCGCGGATTCATTGCGGTTGTTCTATTCTACACATTGAGCGGGAAATAATAATTTATGCGGTGAAATTACAAAAAAAGCGCCAGAAGTGATAGGTCTATTTGGTATGTTTATTTTACATTAATGTCTCTGATGATTGTCTCTACAAAAGGTGCGACCGTAAAACGACAACATTTTAATTGTCTCGGACAAGTTCTGAGACAAAATTGTCGGCGACTTCTTCAGACATTTCAAATATTTGTCTCAAGTGCGACCCCAACCTTAGAGTATTTTGCCAAAGGCTAATGAGCTTAAAAACTCTTCTGTTTAAAAAAAACGTACTGAAGTCGACACAATAAACTGTTCACTCATGCGAAAACCTTTCATCGAGTATTCACGGTTGACCGCGACCGCATCAGGTCACGATTTAATTTATGACAATAAGATATTTTGTATCTGTTTTCAATAGCGTCTTGCAGTATTACTAAAAATAGATTACATCACCAGAGACCCCCCACATGTTTTGTATGAGCGTGTTGTCTTCTAGACCAGAAAATCAGGCAAAAAAGAAAAGTTTGGTGGTCTAGGCTTTTGATTAGATTAGATATTGTTAGAAAGCAAACGCTGCTGCCTTGGGTAATGGAAAATGGATCCAAGGTGTCCAGAAAAGAGCATAAATGTGACAAATTGCACGATGATCTGTACAAAGCCGCAGTGACAGTCGGACAGATAACAAAACCTTCAGGAATTGGAGGTCGAGAACTTTAAGCTCGACGATTTCGACGGTGGCTGATCAGAATAGTCAACGGGGAAACGTATGACTAAGAAACTTATTTGCTGTTTATCCTGGTCTGGAAGAGAAGACTTTTCAGCTGACTTATTGCCAGAAATATCTCAAACTTGTCAACCCGAGCCGTCTGCTCAAAAGAATACGATAGAACAGCAGGACATATTATTATTTATTATCCCTGAGACAATTCTAAATTCATAGCAGAACTTTTGTCCTGGGCAATTTAGAGGACCTAGATTTTAATGTTGGCATATTTATCCCACCACATAAATAAATCTGTGACTGTGAGCAGACCTCAAATGCAAATATTTCTGATCGTAGTTATGTCGGCGCGATAGTGTAACATAACTGAGCGCGGGGAAAAACTGTTTTGATAGGCGAAGACAGAGCGGACTACTCACGGTAATCGGATCTACGTTATTTCTTTATGGTATTCAATTTGCTAGCTTGCTGAATTTCTTGTGAGTGATACACCTGAATGTCGAGTACAACAGTAATATTTTTCTGCCATTGAGGTAACTAGTGTATTCGTAAACAGCCTACATACATGAGAAGCCCATCATATTTTGCCGCCCTTCTTCAAACTCTGTATTTTTATCATTTCAAGACACATGTCGTGGGTTTCTCCAACATTTTGACCCAGAGAGGTCATTGAATTGCAAAATTGATCGCTGATTAACGCGCTAAAGACCTCACGACCGCCGATGTTTCATACGGCGCTTTCAAAGAAGTAGCGCGTGGAATGATTGGTTTGTCTGTCAGATTGTCTGGGTTACATCTACCCTGGGTACCAGAGGTTTTTCTCGCGCGGCGGATGGAAATGGAGGCCGAAGGCCGTTGGCACGAGCGACGAAGCCGCGAGAAAAACCTCTGGCTCAGAGCGGCTCAATTCACCGTGCTCGTTGAACTTTGATCAATTTTATCGGATTATATTTAAACCAATCACTGCGAGGATCACCCACTGTGAACACGTGGACTTTCACGTGAAGACATGACAGATGACATGTGGATTGTGATTATTACATAACGTTTGGTTTGCTTTCATGGCTTTCGCAGGAATTAAAACTACTCCGGTGAAAAAAGAGTCCTGATTCGAAGGCTTCGCTGTCGTGTCGTTTATTTGACGCGAATGTTATGTGTAATGGTGGATATTACAGCCTTTTATCGGAAAATGCTAAAAAACTGAAGATTTGCGAAAGAATCTCGACACTTTTGACTGTCGAAGACGACAATCTGTCCGTCGGGCCGCGTAGTCTTTGTAATAAGTGCTACCGACGGATCGAAAAATTCGAGGCGACTGTCAAGGAAGTGGCAGATTTAAAAGAATATAACGAAAAAAATATTATTCGTTGGAAAGGAGAAGCTACAAATGGTGAACATGCACGTTCAAAACGTTGTTCAAGCTCGCAGTCAACAGACTTGCGCGTAAAGAGCTATATTTTATCCGGTCAGTGTAAAACGCAGACTGCAGACTGCAGACTGCAGACTGCAGACCGGGGGTAAAATGCAGACTAAGGGTAAAATGCAGACTGCAGACTGCAGACCAGGGGTAAAATGCAGACTGAAGGTAAAATAAAATATTGATAATAAAAATCCACGAGAATCAAATACGGATCAAATGAAGACCTGCGAGTGTTCGTACGCGTACCCGTAATATTTTTTTTCAAAAATCGCGAAAACTCAAGCCAAAAGGCGTTTACCAGCCTAAGTCAAACATTATACTATTAACCTCGAGTTCTTGAACTCCCCATTTTGTTGAACCAAGTTTCGCACAAGGACCCGAGCTAATCGTAATTCTATGCATGCATCTTACCTTTGTTTACGTGTCGGCCATTTTGAATTTTGTTTACGCGATCAGGTCTGGGACCGACCAACTCTTGCAGCGTATTTCCTTCATCCTGTTTCCATCGAGAAAGTCTTAATTCATAACGTTCAAACCACCGCGTGTCTTTGTTGCTTCAAATGGCCTTGGAATTGTTCGGAACACAAGGCAAGCAAAACACGACAGCACAACAAGAGGGCAAGCTAAACTTGTAGGTATCGAGCCTAGTTTGTGAAGGCATTCAATCTTTGTACTCGACTTAAATGCTGTTTAATTTATCAAGAGGTTTGTGAATTGGTATTTGCTGAAAGGTGACAGTTGGCTATCCAAACACGAGAAATTATAAAATTTCGGCGTTCTCAAATAATCGTAAGTATGACCATTTTGATAGAAGAGATGCAAAACTCGACGTGTACAAAATTAAACTTCATTTAATCCCTATAACTCGTTTTTTAATTATCAATATTCTATTTAAACCTCAGTCTGCATTTTACCCCTGGTCTGCAGTCTGCAGTCTGCATTTTACCCTTAGTCTGCATTTTACCCCCGGTCTGCAGTCTGCGTTTTACACTGACCGATATTTTATCCTGTGGTACCAGAACGATCAAAGGAAGAATAAACCCATACATCGAGCTCGAGGAACATAAGCTCGATCAGATAGCTGCAAGAAACTTGTAGTGGAAATGAGCCAAAACAAAACACTAACACATGGCAAATCACAGAGGTGTCAGACTCAACGAAGCGACATGGAGATAGCGGCTTAAAATTCTGCGTAAAATTCCTCCGAATAACACAACATGAAGTGCCCTTCATAAACACGATGGAAGCGACAAAAAGGTCGAGTGACCTAACAGGGCAAATATACAAATGTCACGAACCGTAGAAGTCGTGTAGGCTAGTCAATTCCATTTTGCACTAATTAAAATAGCAGTGATTTCCCGAATCCCGTCGGTAAAACCGCCAACACATTATTGCTGCGTATAAAATTCGCAATTCCATCCATTTTGTTCTGCACACCTTCGAACTTTTCAAGAACTTTTGTTATGGCTGTTTCCAGATCTTGATCACTTACAAATCTTTCAGTCCACTAACAAACGTCCGCCAACTCCAAGCAACAAATATTTCACACGCTTCTTCTATTCTTAGAAGCCAATCACCGTGTCTTTTAGATTAGAAAACCCTTGGGAGGTCATTAGGAGCCAATCAGCTTTCTAGTCCAGATTCTGGACTTTTTAGATTTAAACTGCCTTGTCATTGGCTCGGCGCCCTCAAAGAAATCGCGCTCTGGTCAGGAGGTTTTTCGCGCGGGTCACAATAGAGACATGACCGACACCGGAAACCGCGCAAGAAAAACCTCTGGCACCCAGGGTAGGTTACACCGCGGTCAGTGTAAAACGCAGACTGCAGACTGCAGACCGGGGGTAAAATGCAGACTAAGGGTAAAATGCAGACTGCAGACTGCAGACTGCAGACCAGGGGTAAAATGCAGACTGAAGGTAAAATAAAATATTGATAATAAAAATCCACGAGAATCAAATACGGATCAAATGAAGACCTGCGAGTGTTCGTACGCGTACCCGTAATATTTTTTTTCAAAAATCGCGAAAACTCAAGCCAAAAGGCGTTTACCAGCCTAAGTCAAACATTATACTATTAACCTCGAGTTCTTGAACTCCCCATTTTGTTGAACCAAGTTTCGCACAAGGACCCGAGCTAATCGTAATTCTATGCATGCATCTTACCTTTGTTCACGTGTCGGCCATTTTGAATTTTGTTTACGCGATCAGGTCTGGGACCGACCAACTCTTGCAGCGTATTTCCTTCATCCTGTTTCCATCGAGAAAGTCTTAATTCATAACGTTCAACCACCGCGTGTCTTTGTTACTTCAAATGGCCTTGGAATTGTTCGGAACACAAGGCAAGCAAAACACGACAGCACAACAAGAGGGCAAGCTAAACTTGTAGGTATCGAGCCTAGTTTGTGAAGGCATTCAATCTTTGTACTCGACTTAAATGCTGTTTAATTTATCAAGAGGTTTGTGAATTGGTATTTGCTGAAAGGTGACAGTTGGCTATCCAAACACGAGAAATTATAACATTTCGGCGTTCTCAAATAATCGTAAGTATGACCATTTTGATAGAAGAGATGCGAAACTCGACGTGTACAAAATTAAACTTCATTTAATCAAGCAAAACATCAGTAAATGATTTTCATAAACCTTTCCAAAGAAACCAATTTACAAATACTTAAGGAGGCTAGCAACAGTTTGAAGCACTTCGCAGCTCTCAGGAAATTTTTCATTCTGATCAATAATACTGATCAATAATAAGAAATTACTCAACAATAAAACACGGGGGTCACCAAGCTAGTTGTTTAGTTGTACAATGTATAATCAATTAGGGATGTTCTCAACAGGCTATATTGTTGGTATGGTAACCAATGACGTCAATAAAATAACCACAATTCGTTTGCCGATAACTGGGAATTCATTTAATGCCATTCTTGTAGCCGCTACTGATAACTATTTGCATTACTGTGCTATCAAAGTATAAAAGCTGGAAAGTTTTGGGAGCTGATGCCAGCCTCCTTAATATACTTGGCACATAACAACAAACAAGAACCTGACACACGCCTTTAGAATGTGAAAATAACTGGATTCCAACTATAATAAAAAGTACTGTAATCAGATCTGTTAATGATAGGTTCCACTAAAAATATCGATGAAACTGAACATTTAAAAACAATTTATAGGAAACAATCATTTTCATTGACTTATGTGTTGTAACCTTCTTATCAAGGTGTAAACTATATTGCATCTTCATTGATCCTGGATAGTTTAAACCAGTAATAACATTGGTAACCTAGTTGCGAACAAGAACAAAACTTTATAGTGCGACTACTGTTATCGGGGTAACCCAGACAAACATAACAATCACAAAGCAAAACGGAAACAGTAGATTCCAACGTCTTTCTTCAGCTAATGAAATGTAGAGAACAAAACAATAAAATTTCAACTTTTTTGCTTGAGGTGAAACTGAACAATACAAGTCTTGGTTGTTGGTTAACTTTGTCGGGGTGACCGATGTTGTATGTAACATCAATGTCCAAAATGCCAAACTCTTCAGGATCCGTGCAAAACTTGACAACATCTGCCAACTGTTCCTCCGTGGCAAGTACTGCTCTAACACCTGGCCCAACTTGTACATTCCGCACGAAGCCATTGTTTGAGAGGCTTATTAATTCAGCCAACTGATCTTTCTCATGTTTGCTTCGCAGTTTCTTTCGTTCATATTTGACTTGATCTACGCTTCTGGGAACATCAGAAGATGACTTACGAGACATAACATCTCCTGCTTCCTGGTAGAGGTGATCATAGATAGAAGACGGACCTAATGAGGAACTGACCTTTTTTGAGATTTTGGTACGAGTACCAGAAGCTGTTGAAAAGAAAGGGCGCTGATTCTTCTTTGCTCGTGCATGCGGCTTTATGTTGATACTCTCGGGATCTCCGTCAAAGATGTACTGAAGCATCATTAGTGGAGAAAGGTTTCCTCTGCTGTCCTCAAGTTCAATAGCTCGTCTCTTAAACTGAGGGTTTGAATTATGCACCCAATATGTGCGCAACAATTTGTACTGTTCTTCTTGAAGAATGTCAGGTTTGCTGTCGAGTTTTACAACATCCCCTTCATCGTCTAGTTCCACATGCTCTACTTTCTTCCCATGATGACGAAATGAACCATTGTCATCAGCTTTGTAGTCATCTCGATTGTCCAGACATGAGGTATCCAAAACAAAAGACGCATTCCTTCTGCATGCAATCGGTCTTTCAGTGCATACTTTGTCTTCTTCTGAACATATTAATATGGAAACGATTTCTTCAGTGCTGTAAGTTGGTGCACAGCTGCTGAAAAGCGGACAATTTCTATTGCCATTAAAGTGCTGAATGACGTCTCCACTGGAAAGAAAAAAATCCCAAAAGATACATACTACATGTACATAATCAAGTACTAAATTATCCCTTTTCAGACCAGGTTTTCCCAAGTTTCTATAAATCTAAAATTCTGTCAATTCACAATATTTCATTGTTGTAGCATTAAATTCAAATTACTTCATATTATGTATCTCCACAGTGCTTGTTAGTCATCTGCACTAGTTAACAACTTAAATTTCAGAAACCGCTACTTCTTTCATAGCATCACTGGACCTGAAGAAGACCAGTTGTACTAGTCGAAATATTGGACCATTAAAAGCGCCCGTTGTCGTCGGAGTAACAGCCTTGCAGTTTTAATTTTTTTTTTTTTTGATAAAAGGAAGTTAGAAGACCTAAAATGCTGGAACAAATGAACTAAATGGTGCTCACCCAAATAGTTTAGCTTATAAGTTATTTTGGGTGACCAGTTACTGTTTGTATGTTTAATTCATTTATTTTGTAACAAGTAATTAAGTTAATTTTGCAGTACAAATGAACCTTGTTGTTGTTGTTGTTGTTAACAACTGTGGTTGCCATGGCAATGCCACTTAGTATTTACACCCTTGAAGATACCTAAATTAATTAAAAAGATAAACATAGGGCCAAAACGAACAAAAAGTGCTAGTTGTTTCCTTGTTTCTATAGTAACATCAAACTATTTTTGCCAACAACATTTCTTTGAAATGTCTCCAGGATAATAATATAGATTTAGCCAAGCCTAAAAGCAAAGCTCCACCTTTTGTTGTTTTTTTTTATAATTTCCCAAAATACTTAGCCTCTGATCAAGTCATTGACTATCATGTTTGCGATCAAACGGTCCATGATAGTTCATGATAGTTTGTCGAAATCGCGCAATGTGCTAGCGTCGCTAACTGGTACCTAGTCTCCTACCGATTGTAAACAAATATGACGGGGCTATGAATTTTGTGACGAAAATGGCTGTGTATCAGCCGAGAAGAGCAGCTAGTGCCACAATTTTAGTGACTGTAATGCAGGATAACATTTGTGAAGAGTTGCTGGGCCGCCACAAACGAGGAAGGACAAAAGAGTGGGTACGGAGGAGAGACGAGAAAGGGATGTATCGCTTTTCCAGTTACATCCCAATTGGGGTAGTCATCGCAAAAAATGTTCCACAAACATGGCCGGGCCTCGTACTCATCTATTAGGTTGCATATCAAACTATCACTCCACTTCTCATTGCCTGGTTTTTTAGATTTTTTCGTTTTCCTCACTTTTTCGTTTTCAGCGTCACTGTCGTCCCAATATTCGTCCAAGTTATTGCTATGTTGTTCTTTACAGGACGATGGCAATGCGGTATTGCATTGAGCCCGCCTTGGTTACCCCCGCTGACCGAAAAACTATCGTGCACTATCATCCGCTCGGTCAAACGGAAAAAAGTATCATGAACTATCATGACGAATTTGAACAAGTCCAAACTGCATGATAGTTGGTGATAGTTGATGATAGTGAATGATAGTTCGTGTACAAACGTGTGTGATAGTTGAAACTATCATCAACTATGATGAACTATCAAGACCGTTTGAACGGGCCTTAACAGAGAGGTTACATGGATATTTGGCAAGAGGCCGTGTTTATACAAGAGTGACAAAGGTGGTGTGTAAAGTTTAGCGGAGGAGTGTTTATTCAAGTGTAACTGACAAGCCTAGCGTGTGCTTGTTGTGAAGTCTTGATTGGAGTTACTGCATTCATCTGGAATAAATAACCTTGTTGTTTCCGACATAACTTTTTGTAGTCAATCACTGTCAATCTCTTCGCCTGTTTAGTTTGTTTATTTTGTTTAGGTTATTAAGCTACCTTTTAAAATCAATTCTGTAAACATATTTATCCCCGGATGCTAATGACTGTATTTTATTTGTAGTTCATTCCTGTCGTGATTTATAGTCTTTTATTTGAAGCTTACAAATTGGTTTATTTTTATTTTGATTTTTTTTTTCTTCCTGCACAACTCGCCTCGACTAGCTTACGCTATATGCGAGTTGTGCATGTTCTCCGTTTTAAGTGTTATTATTAATAAAGTTTATTTGTTGTTGTGTTGTTGTTGTCCCTGCGTTCTGCTTAGACTTCAAACTACCCACCACTTAAAACATCAAACTTGCAACATTGGGTTGGTACACAAGCCAGAAACAGGCACTTTCTCAGCTGTGGTATCAGAAGATTCACAAGAAGCACTGTTTATAACATTAGCAGTTAAATTTGTAGCTTTGGCACTATCAGAAGGTGTTGGACTTTCAATACTGTTTTAGTCAGGCAGTCCATCTTTTGCCAAAAACCTACTTTGGGGTTCTTAAGACGTTCTTTTCAGATTTTGTATCCCTTATTGACTTTCCCTTCCCCTTGTAATACCATGCAGACTTCACTTCTTTCATTGAATTGCCGACATCTGTCCCTCCAAATCATTCTTTTCCTTTAAAAGCTGCCTTACATCAAGGGCCAATTGATCACAGAGCTTTTAGTCACTAACACACTTTGCCTTTTCTTATCTGTTCCGTTTGATTGTTAAATGACTCTTGACGTTTTCAAGCATGGTGGACAGGTTGTTAATTTCCCTCTTACATTCTTACTTGTTTCTATTGTGTCTTTTTACTTTTAGAGAAACAGAGTCTGGATCACTGCTGGTGCTACTGCTGGTAGTTCTTGAATAGCCATTTTTAAAGGTATAGCTTTCACTGCATCTCTTGCTTTGTCATAGAGAGTTCCCCTGACGAAAGATGAGTTATGTTAATAATTTAAATTTAATTATCTCAAAGACATACATTTACACATCCTTTACCAATGCTTGCACCCACTGTGTCCACTCCTAAGACACACACACACGTAAAAACAACAGCAACAAAAAAAAAGAATTACAAATTAAAAAAGGTTTATAATTAAATAAATAGAACACTTGAGAAATATAATCACGGGAAGTGATTATACTCCGATTAGCTCCATTTATGAGTGGCTCCTTTCCCAGAAACGAAACATTTTTAGGATGTGAAAAACTGATGAATAATTCCAATGTCCTTGTTTTTTTCCAATAACGCCAATTTCAATAATACCACAAAAATAATGTTATCTCACAGAAATGATCAGAAGTTATTTGTATCCTTGTATGAGGCATTTCAGTTGCACTAGAAATTGTCAATTTTGTCTGTTCTGATAAGTTACTGTTATAAAATAAAATATATGTACAATTTATGCACATGATTACCTCTGTTTGTTAGCAGAAGAGGGTTTTCAATGGCCAACCTTCCAGCTGCTTCATTCACCTTCAGTTCATAGTCTCTCAAGGGCTTTGAATCATCTTTAGTACCATAAATCTTGGCCCTCTTTACAATTTCATCTTCTGGGTCTGGTTTTATGTCCTTCCAAACAAAGGAGAATAGTGTAATAAACTAACTTCCATATGAGTCTGCCTCCTTTGAAGATGGCTTAACCCACCAGCCGAGTAGTCATTGTGTAACGGTATAATTGCTTAGCTAATATGCAGGAGGTGTTTTCTGGTCATCTGGCAGTTTCTTTTAGAATGCAATGTAGGTTGTCTAGGTAATTACACATTCATTGCTAACTAAGGTTTGTTTTTCTACATTTATTACATGAGGTAATTTCATGATTCATTAACTTCTGAACAAGTAAGAAAAATACATATATATTCTTGTTCTTCGGCCATTTCAACTTTAGAAGGAATAGAAAACAAACGGCGGTTACAAACATTATCCCTAGACAACGCATGGTCTACTAAAAATTTTCTGTATCACTTGACGTTTCGTATGCTACAACATACATATTCAGAAGTGAACAGTTATAACTGTTACAAACATTTAAAAATACAAAAATTAAGAGGGGAACTGGTGACAAGATAAAAAAGCCATGACGAAATTGATACTACCGATAGTGAATACTACCTGTAGAAATTAATAAAGAAATAGCTTCTCGCTACCAACATTTTCATTAAGTGAGGGTTTCAACTCACCGATCATAAGAGTTTCCTTAATTTTACACTGTAAGTCAGACTTTCCAGTAGTGATGTTTTTAAAATGGTCCCGTTTGATGTTGTGACCGGTAGAGATTACATGGTTATCCAAAGCAGAAGCACGACAATCCTGTGTGAGAGCCTTAAAATGTTCAGTCTTCTTATCATGTAATCGTCGTTTAGTTTTACCAACATAGAAAGAATCGCAGTCCCAACAACTAGCCTTGTACACTATTTCGATCTTTGAGATCGGCTGAAACGGTCTTTCTATGGAAAGAAAGACTTAACCCTGCAAGTATTATAACCCTAAGATTGAAGAAAACCGTAAAATTTACTAACACAAGATTTAACACGTTGCGCAAGAACTTCACTTTGGGAACCTAAAAAAGGCAAGACAAGGAATATATCTTTCTTTGGAACAGTGGTGATAGGTTCAGCAGACTTGTTCTTTTGCCTGTTCAAAACATGATTAATGTTATAACAAAGCACGCCTCTCGGGTAACCATTCCGAAGGAGAGTTTTCTTTAAATCAAAAAGTGTCAACTGTAATGAGGAGGAACTCGAGCAAATGTGTAAACAGTGATAAGTTAGGGTGCAGATTAGGTTGATTTTATACTTTCTAGGAGTGAAAGAGTCCCACTTAGTGTAGAGGCCAGTGAAAGCTGTTTTGCTGTGTACTGTTGTAGTGAAAGTGTTTAGGTTGCGCGTGATGCGGACATCTAAAAATGGGATCTCGTGATTTTCCTTAAATTCAATTGTGAAATTGATATTTGGATATTTGGAGGAATGCAGGCTTTCGATGATGTGGAAGTCCAGCATCTTTATCTCCATCTAAATAAAGGGTAGCCGCATCTTTAACTGTTTCTTCACACTGCACTAGCATTGGAAAACACCAATCAACATTTCTTTCCACAAGCGTGTCATTTAATTGTCGTCCTTCCATTTTTTGCGTCTTCATCACAGAGTAATATGCTGCCTCGGAGCCACTCATAGCCAGTGCAACATCGAGTTGGTATACACACATTCACATATTATGTGAATGTTTAAATATATAGATTGAAATTATTTTATGT
>JAHPZR010024607.1:0-22590 GCA_019787425.1 Platygyra sinensis | reverse complement strand
TTTTTCGTCGCTGGTACTGCTCTGGAAAATTGCCTGTTGAGCTCAAAATATTCTTCTCCTTGAGGAGTCATCCTGAGGGCAAGCATTCCGGGTGTCATCTCTCGCTGGTTCTCTCTTCCCCGTCTCCCGAAGAAAAGAGCAACATAGTACCATGCCGTTCTTTGCAGTTGTGCGGGATCTTTGGTGTCCGCAGGACCTAGCTCACCACTCTCAAAGAGCTTCTGGATTTGTTGTTTAGTAAGGGCTTTCTTGTGAACTATGCCGCTTATCCTGCCAGACTTTCTGAGGTCCTTCACAAAGGCGTCCAAGATTTTGTTTGCCTCCGTGAAAGCAGCGTCGGCGATGATTGAGAACTGTTTACATCGTGGAGGTGAGCGAAGGTACCGGCAATGGCTGCACGGATTGACTTCAGAGAAGATGACTTGTAAAATTGGCCGTCGTGTTTTCTTGCAGATGTGTAAAAACTTTTTAGACAGGTATTCAGTTCTTCTTAAGTCATGTCCTCGATTGGTGTAAGAAATTTGTTTCCAACAGAAGTTGAAAGCCAGTCTGAAAGGTTAGTGGCGTGTGAGTAATTAATTAACACTTAATTGGTTTAATCGCAACTTGTAAGCACCGAGTTATGGGAACGAAAGTTTTGTAAAAATAGAAATGTAGAGATAGATACCTTGGAATATTTTCACACCATACTTTGTGGCTTTCTTTGTGTTGCCTGGTGTTGCATTTTCTAACAGTTTAATGACTTCATCTTCCGTTAATTCTGCAGCGAAACGATTTTCTTCGGCCGCCATTGTTTCTCTCCGCGGAAAAAAGCTTCAGAATTTCAGCTGTTGTGCTGACACGTACACTTACCATATTTGTAGGGCATGATATGATGGCTCACATACCATGGCCACTAAGCCAATCAAATTCCTTCAATTGCATTATACAATGACCCAGTTTTTAATAATTAACAAATGGTAAACGCCATAGCGTGTATTATTGAGTTTTTTACGATAACTGCAGAAATTCACGCGCGCTCATTGGTTAAATTTTATTGTCCATATGCGGACAGACACATAAATTTGAAATTCATGCGACGCGTCAGCGAGCGAGAGCGGGCAATTCGACAATCTGTCATCGTAAAAAACAAATTGATGTCAGTTTTTAATGCGTCTGTCCTGTTATTGACAATGAATTTCGTCATAACATTGTCAAAGTAGTCTGCGGATCCACTCGGCTATCGCCTCGTGGATCCACACTACTTTGACAATGTTATGACGAAATTCATGATCAATAACAGGACAGACGCATAAAAAACTGACGTCAATTTGTTAAATGGTGCACGCGGGAGGTTGCTAAGCACGAAAGAAGCGTAAGAGTCGCACGAGGCGATAGCCGAGTGCGACTCTAGCTTCTAGAGTGCTTAGCAAACCTCCTAAGTGCATCCATAACTCAATAGTTCACGCTATGGCGTTTACCATTTGTTTTATAACATAACATTGAGACAGAAGTCAACAGAAGTCTTTTAGAGTCCATACCACGTTGCTCGCGTCGATGTGTCACGCAATGCCTTTTTCAGCTTGCGCTCTGAAAAAAATATTTCCTTGGACGTTGCTGTTGTGGTAAAAAACAAATCGAAATGTGGTTTATCGAGGTCTGCACTCTTGCCGACAACGGGTACGTGTCATTACCTCATTTCCCAAGCATTTTTTCCGTATTGTTTCTGCATATTAAGCGAGTTTGTAAAAGTTTTTTAAAGGAAAGTCTGACGCGCACAAGCAGCTCATTTGCATAATGCAGCGCGTGCACTTTCAAGTCCGAGTAGACAGATATTTATTTCGCTCTCTTTCATATTGTGGTAAAAAACAAACTGAATGTGGTTTAACGTGGTTTGTACCCTTATCGACAACGATTTGCGTCATCACAGTAAATATTTCGCGCTATTTTCAGTTTTTAGCTGAAAAGGGAAAGTAAAAAACGAGAAGAAAATAGTCCCATCGAAAATACGTTAACAATTGACCTTAAAGCAATAGTCAAAACCAAAGCTCACAAGTTTTTCATTCATATCGACTACCCATTGAATACCAGTTTCCACTTGGCCATCTTCTTCCTGCTGTTCTACACCAGTCTTCCCTTTATATTAACAATAATTTTGCACTCCAGAGTTCTCAGTTTTGTCAAAAGTAATGTTTTTAAAAACAGTTGAAATTTAATCAAGTACTATGAAAACTTTGAATTTTTTCTCCTGATGTCATGCACGTTACCAGAGTCAACAGTTGTCCAGAAAAGACCTTCACAATCATTAACTGATTAGCCTATTATTCACTAAAAGCAGTTTCGTTCTGGCATTGTTGCCTTTTTAGGTACAATAGTGGTAGTGCATTTTAGTGGTAGTTAAAATATATAGGTAGGACCTTGCGTGCGTTCTGATTGGTCAAAAACCCATATTTTATCAGGGTATAAACATAGAAAAGCGTATTTTACTGCTTCTGGCCACATTACCTCTCTATCATAAAGCAAGTGAAGAAGCCTAAACCGTGTATTACACTTTCATTAAAAAAAACACGGTCATTTGAGAACACTCGAGAAGTGTAGAAAACACTGGCCGGCTCGTGTTTTCTGCATTTTCCTCGTGTTCTCAAATGTCCGTCGTGTTTTATCACAGTGTAATACATGGTTTAGCCTTCTTACCTACACGTAACTGCCTAAGGGTATTCAATAAAATGCGTCTACATGGAAACCTTGTGTGTTCTCGACTAATATGGGTGTTTGTTCAGTGCTTTGAAACTATTTTATAGGACAATATTTTTTTTTTCTTAAGCACACATCTGTCTCTTTATCTTAAATCAGCTGTCCCTGATGTGCCTGCTCAAATCAACACCGATATGAACTGGACTTCTGGCGACTTCATTTCTATGAACATTTAAAAACCTTCAAAGAAAGTGACATATATTTGTATGATAATTATACAAATGTATTAATGGAGGATTAAACAACAAAACACTCCAATTTTAATTGGTTTGGCTTAAAGTGGGATGCAAGTTTTTTTCAGGAAATATGAGAAGTAACAGTTGTGCTGTTAATTTGGATTTTTTTTGCATCCTCTAGTCCATTCTTACTGTACAATGCAACACACTGCAAATAAAAATTTGCCTCGATATAGACCACTTTCATAAATGGCGGCCAATTATAAATTCTTTTGCCAGTATTAAAATTAGCCTTACTGACCTCATTTTGACTTAATTCAAAAGAAATTTTACTCTGAAACGAGGTTAGTAAGGCTAATTTAAATCAATCCAAAAGAATTTTAAATTGGCAGCCATTTATGAAAAAGGTCTATTGCACCTTGCCTTTTTAACCACAACAAGAAATTGACACTAACTGTCTTCGTGTTGATTAAATTCATAACTAAAATGTAAATTTATGTCCTTCTTGGCGAAGCTCTGTAAGGTCGTTTCCACAGGGGTCCGCCAATAGAAACTTCTCGCCTGTGTCCGCATTGATCTTTGCCTACGAGATTGAAGTTGCCTTTTAGGTGTGACAGAATTCTTTCTCGTGAAGCACTAAATTAAAAAGGTGGTAATCTGTAACGAAGTTGTGCAGGAGTAAACAACCGATTACTTTGCGATTTTAATTGGAGGATTACTCATCGCGCTGGAGGAAATTTGAGTTTTTCTCGTGCCATCCATTCCAGCTGCGTTTTTTTTTTTTTTTTGCTTTCAATTTTCTTTTCTCCAAGTAACATCATAGGTCGACGACCTCCGTGTCCTCACCCGAAAGAACAACAGGTTTACGAAGAGTTTTAAATTACTCTCCTCCAGGTCAGGCTGGCTTAAGTAAAGATGAATTGTCATCTTCTAAAAGTTCTGCCAAATCGTCTTCGTGCCACTCCTCAAAAAAAAAAATCTTCAACATCCATAATTTTGTCGCTTATTTTGCAGTGTAAACAGTGTAAGTGTCGCTTGCGACATTGACGTCACGAATTTCCACCATGCTCTCCATCCCATAGCAAGGGCGATTTGAACATATCAACCCGTTTGCTATTTTTTTTTGGTTGTGGTTCTGTGAAAGATCATTGCAATATATAGCATTAGTTCCCTTCAAGACAATACCTTTTCTTCAAATCGTGAACGACAATTGCAACAACAACACATAATAATCTTCATCTTCTTTCATTTTAAAATTGCATGTTGCCTGGCCCGCGGACATCAAATGCCAATCTAGGCAAGCCACGAATGGTGTAGATTAGATTATGTTAAATATATTAAATGTCTTCTTGAAAGACCTTTTCACATATTTTTACTTTGCCAAGGGGCGGTATACCCAACGTGTCTCCGCTGGAACTTGCCATAATAGGAGAGACAAATTTCGAGTGACTTTAAATTCATTAATGCATACTGACAATACTGCCACGGCAACGACTAAAATAGGTGATTATTTGTGGAAACATCTGACGTTCTTTCTACTTATCCCTATTTTTCTTTTTATTTATCCCTATTTTTACCATTTGTAAATGAACTCAAAATAGCCCTTTTGGAGAGTTAATAAAAGTTATCGTATTGTACTGTATTGAATTGCTGTTGTTGTTTTCTGTATTTCTTTTTTCAGCTACATGTGCCTATAACAAGGCATGTTGGATATGATTGGTTTCCTTAATGGTTCCAACACCAGCCAATTTTCGATTTTGGTTACTTCCTACACCGAATTTTAGCAAACCAGCCGAATAGAAAATGGCCAAAGAAAATACTAGTGTCTGATTCTTTTCTATTGGAAACTTGCGTGCCTACGATTGACTAAATCCTGTTTCCTCCCATGAATAACAGAAATTGATTAAGAGTTAGTGCACTTAGAGTTTTGGCGCAGCTTCCGTTATAGCAAGCGATTATTTTGTTCACTTTGTTAGATTTGTAAGCGATAAAAGGATCCCCAAGTAAATACCTAAACTTAGTAATCAAAGAAATGAAAAGCTCAAGTAAGTTGTCTATAGCAGGAGCCCATTACCCGGAGCCTCCATCTCAGTTGAACCCTTGAGTCAACCCTTTCCCGTATGTTTTTATTTCTAGAACTGTGATATCTGCGGGACTCCTTTATTTCCCGCGAAAATGATCTTGTTTTCGCCGACGTCCGCATAACAGCCTAAAAGAAAAATGGTGGCCCAAGGGGAAGGCCGATCTCTCCCATTTTCCTTTTTATTTTGATCCCTTTTTCCAATCTTACAACCGAGGGAAACTGGGTATAAGCTAACTGGAAGTTAATAAAGTAATAGACAACTTGGAGGTGGCATTCATACGTGTTGAACCGCCAACAGTGCGAACCGTCTTGTATTTTCATGGTCTGTTATGGAGTTTTATGCTTTGTTTTTCGTTCTTGTTGCTATATAACTTCTTGTAAAATGAGATGTTCTGTATGATTCGGATTTTGCTGGAGGCCAAGGACCGACAAAAGCAAGGAAACCTATGGATTTTGGTCATGAAGATCTAGGCGATGCCTGACGATAGTGTTAGCGGTCTTGACGATAAAAAAGAAGATCACGAAACGTCAAGCGTGAATGATATACAGCGAAGAAAACTCCCGGAGAGGCAGCAGAATAGAACCAAATAATCTGAAGACTTGGATCAACTCGAAATCTGGCACAAGGAACTTTCACTGAGCTACCGCTTTAAGTGTCGACATATTATATTTCACTTGGAATTGAAGCCTTGTCGCCTTGTCCACTCGAAGACTTCGAGGCAGCTTCTCAGTTTCCTGATCGTGTGCTTGTGTTGTAACTTTCGGATAAACAAAACTGCAATCCCCAAACAGGACCATTCCATTCTGTTCGCTTAGACGTCCGTGTTAACGGCGACTGGAGTTTGCATGCCTAATCTACAAACATACATTGGGGTATTGTTGTAAAATGGGGTTGACAAGCCGGTAACGACTCCTGCGGTTCTTGAACATTTGTACATTAGCAGTTCTCTGCTCGGTAGCTTAACCTTCCTTTTTGCTTCACTCGTGTTTATGGGGGACACTTAATGCTGAGTTATAAGGAGAAATTTTAAGTAAAGTTGAGCCGTTAGCCCGTGTTGTAGCTGAGATTTTTAGAGGTCATAGGTCTGCGTGATTTCCGCTGTTATCGGCATGTCGCCTCGAACCTCTGTAATTTGCCATGTGTTTATGCATTGTTTAGGCTCAATTCTATAGATTGCAAAATGTGTTTTTAGTCTCTAAACTTGTATTTGTCTTCGCGGAACTAAATTTGAGATTTTCCGTGAACGTGTTGCTTATTTGTATTGTATAATGACCGGCTGTTTGATTAGAACTGTTCGCAAGTGCAGTATATTGACTGTCACGGATGACATATCTGTCCTCGTGCGTTTTTCTTCTCAGACGCCTTAGCTTTACTTCTAGAAAGCTTTACGTTCTAGAGCAGTTCTTATGTTTCTTGCAGCTATCTAATAGAGCTTTTGTTTCTCAAGTAAGGTTTATTCCTCCGTTTGGTAGTTTTGACACTACATAAATTCGAATGTAGCTGTTTACGCGCAAGTCTGTTGACTGTTTTGCGTGTTGTATATGCCGCTATTCGGCGTTCGGAAAGACTTGCTGTTTTCTGTGGAAGTTGGCTCATAAATATCAGAACTTTCCTTGGATTAACTATCCTCGCTTTCCGCCATTATTGAAAAGCTTTCGTGTGACATGCCTGTGACTTATAACAATAGAAGACCACAGCTCTCTTATGATTGGCTGTTTTAAAAGAAACCCGCGAAAGCCTCGGTGGGAGATGATTCTAAAAATAAAAAGATACGGGAAAGGGTTGACTCAGAGGGTCTGTATGGAAGATGGAAGCTCCGGGTAATGGGCTCCTGTCTATAGACATAAAATGAAGATGAATTGTTGTTGTTTTTTTCAGCTGCCTGTTTGTTTTTGTTACTGACAATATTCCTTGTTTCTATCCATAAAAAGAGCTGCCACAGCAAACGTATTTCCGCGAGGAGACAGCTGGAAAGAGTTATTCCCTTATATGGGCTATACAGGTATGCGTAAAGAGCTTGAATTTTCGTCGTTTTCGTCTGAAATAGGGTATGGTTTTTGCGCTCTGGTCGTCACTGAATATATGTTATTAATAAGAAGCTATCCAATTTGATTAAATCATAGAAACATTGTTTTTAGCATTGGTCTGAACCAATACAATCAGGAGCCATAATCGGGGACGGAGACCGTAAGTCTTGGGATGCGCGTGGGCCCATGATATGGGACAATTTTTCTATTTTTAGAACAAATTGCACCATCCTGACGTCATATATCGACGCTGATCCACGCACGTGTCTTGGCCTCTCGCGTGGATGTTGTCACGTTGTGTGATGAAATTGTGAGAGTTGCGTGATCCTCTTGCCGATTTTTCACAGCAATGGCAGGGAATAAGGCAGAGAAGAAGAAGCAGGGCTCTTCTATGTACTTTTATGCTCTGATTTAATGGAAAAGGTGTGTTTTTCAAGGTCGAGAATTTCTTTAATTTCGCGCTGTGAATGAATAAAATCCGCTCGCCGGCTAGTTGTACGCGTAAACTTTTGTGTTTGTTCTATAGAGTTCTGTAAGAACACTGTTTACTCCGGTATCGAGCTGTTAATTTGTGAGTTTGTCAACTGACAATGCTTAATCATAACCAAAACCTGTTTTTGATAGTTTCTTGTTGTTTCTGCTCGTTTGGCTAGTTTGCAAAAATTTTTGTCTGACGCGTACGAGTAGTTCATTTGCATAGTGCAGCGCGTGCACTTTCAAGTCCGAGTCGGTGTTTTCAGATTGTCAACCAAAATCGTGAAAAAGATTTCTTTCGTCGTCTTTTGTGCTGAAATACTACAACAATTTTCACTAACGTTCGCCAAAAGACTACTAACATCATGTGTGTTTCTTTCAGAAAGTGAAACTTTACGCTGCGAAAATAAAATAGACAAGGAGTTTTAACTCAATCGAAATCTTTATTCGAGTTTTGATTACAAGCGTCATCGTAACTTTTCTGATTATTTCTGCTGTTTTCACATATTTTCAGCTAAGCTTTTAATATGTTCTCAAACATTAATCAACCTTAAACATTAGAGATATTATATGAGTTCGATATACGTTTCACACCAAAGTGCAAAGTCCAATTTGTCATGTTTTACTAGTTGGGCAAAACACGCATCGGCGGGCGCTCTTACTCATCGACAACAGACAATTTATTGGATTTACACAAACAAAACTAAGCAGCATCTACGGACATAAACCTATCGTCACTTATTGGGCCTAAACGCCGCTATATCCAACTAGTTCTTTTTTCTTCTGTGTTATGGAAAAGCTGTTAATCTTCTTCATATGTGAAATTTAGATTGGAGTAATGTGAAGTTGTCGTAAAAGGAGCAGCGGAACTCAACTTGGTCAGAGATAAAAAGCGGGACATACCTAAATTAGGCACCGTCTTCACTCAGACTGGAGCAACTTACGGCGGAAATACTTAATTAAAATTCCAACAGCCATGAAGGCGTTGAGTGATGGGCCAAAAGGATCCAAAAGCATAAACGATTTCGGGAATTTCGGACGCCATTTCCCCTGCGCAACATCCGCGAAAATCCTCGCAGCAATGTACGCGCGTGTGCCGCAGGAGATCGCGCAATTTGTTCTAAAAATAGAAAAATTGTCCCATATCATGGCGCCAACTTCAATACTAGAAATGGCGCGCGCTTACGGTCTCCGTCCCCGATTATGGCTCCTGATACAATACAATAATTTTATGGTACAAAGCTAAAAACCTAAACTATGCGCGTCCAATTATAGGGTCAGGTCTTAATAACGGTATCGAAGTTTTGATCAGATCATAAATAGGATAGATAAAATTTCAGATTTTGGATCACAAATAGAGTAAGAGTTTTGGGAAGAGGGTTGCACACCTCAATCCAATTTTTCCGGAGTAAAAACTTCCGGGACGTCTTCTTACATAGTCTAGTTTCCTTTCCCTTCCTTACTAAACTAATTAAACCCTAACTGTTCAATCTTCCGGGTTATAGGTAAACTTTGAACTTAAATTAATTAAGGACACTCCTGGGCCAGCCCTAGATTAGCGACCGACTGTTTGAACTTTGTGTAACAAGAAGTGCGTCATATTACTAGTACTATTACTAGTACTATTACTATTACTATTACTATCACTATCACTATCACTATCACTATCACTATCACTATCACTATCACTATCACTATCACTATCACTATCACTATCACTATCACTATCACTATCACTATCACTATCACTATCACTATCACTATCACTATCACTATCACTATCACTATCACTATCACTATCACTATCACTATCACTATTACTATTACTATTACTATTACTATGACTATGACTATGACTATTACTATCACTAGTACTAGTACTAGTACTAGTACTAGTAGTAGTACTAGTACTAGTACTAGTACTAGTACTAGTACTAGTACTAGTACTAGTAAGTAAGTAATAATAACAATAATAATAACAATGATAAATATAATAATAATAATAATAATAATAATAAATATAGTAATAATAATAGTAATAGTTACAGTACTAGTACTAGTACTAGTACTAGTACTAGTACTAGTGATAGTAATAGTAATAGTAATAGTAATAGTAATAGTAATAGTACTAGTACTAGTACTAGTACTAGTACTAGTACTAGTAATAGTAATAGTACTAGTAATAGTAATAGTAATAGTAATAGTAATAGTACTAGAAATAGTACTAGTACTAGTACTAGTACTAGTACTAGTACTAGTACTATTTCTAGTATTATTACTATTACTATTACTATTACTATTACTATTACTATTACTATTACTATTACTATTACTAGTACTAGTACTAGTACTAGTACTAGTACTAGTACTAGCACTAGTACTAGTACTAGTACTAGTACTAGTACTATTACTATTACTATTACTATTACTATTACTATTACTATTACTATTACTATTACTAGTACTAGTACTGTAACTATTACTATTATTATTACTATATTTATTATTATTATTATTATTATTATTATTATTATATTTATCATTGTTATTATTATTGTTATTATTATTGTTTTTATTTCTATTATTGTTATTTACTACTTCACTTGAATAAATTACTAGCACTTTTTCTTTGTTAAACTTTTAAGGTATCTTCGTAAATAAGGGCTCATATTATAAACGCCGGAGGCTTTCGCTCTTAAATCAGAAAAGACAGGCAAGGCTGCGCACGGCACCAAATGGATGGCAACATCTCTATCAATGGCTCTTACTGTTTTCATCTTCCTGATCCAAACTTTCATCGAGCTTCCCAACGTTACACCATGAACCTGATATCGGCCATCATCAACATCGTTGCAGCACCTCTGGCAGTTATAACAAACATTTTGGTTGTCACTGCCATCGTAAACTCGTCCCGTCTTCGGACACCTTCGAATCTGTTCATAGCCTGTTTGGCGTTGTCTGATGTTTTTGTCGGCCTCACGGCACAACCAGGTTATATAACCTACAGGCTCATGGAAAACCAGCGTCGTTCAGTTCCTTGTTTTGTGATGGTCATTTATGGCGCTTCCTTCTACGTTTGCTTTGGAGTGTCTTTCATGACTTTAACCGCAGTAAGCTACGAAAGATTCGTAGCTGTTCGACTACGTGTTAGATACAACACTCTTTTCTCTTACAGTCGTATCTTGAAGTATACGCTGGGCATATGGATGCTCAACATTTTGTTGACCGCATTGCAATGGGCTAAAATCAACCGAGCAGCGAGAGGTACCCACCTCGTTCTCTGGCTTATTTGTCTTCTGGTGACTGGAGTCACTCTCTTTGGCGTTGTAGTCATAGTACGAAGGAATCGTCGACAGCTTCAGGTGCAACTCCAGGCCGCTGAAAATCTTCAGAGGCAAACAGAGGCTAAGCTTGCAAGAAGCATCGCTTTTACTGTTGTAGTTTACATGATCTTAAACTTCCCCGTGCTGTTTGTGACTTTCTATCATCAGATATTGAGTGGTGACTTACAAACTTATAACCACTACAGCTGGACAGAGACGTTGGCGTTTCTTAATTCACTCTCAAACCCCATCATCTGTTTGTGGAAAAATAGACAGATTCGACGAAAAGTCAAAGACTTCGTAAAGAAATAAGACAGTAGAAAAAAAAAAAAAAAAAAGAATTACATGCGTGCGTTTTGTAATTAACTGTTAAAATAACTTCTATGTAGTTCTTTCCTATGGTATGGTTTGCTTTCTGTCATCCAATTTAAATTACGGAATATAACTTTGTAAAAGTTCTTAATGGCGTGATAAAACGCCAAAAACCAAGCGTTAGACAACACGCTGATAGAAAACAGGAAGTCATGGCTTCAATAGGCGCTCGTCAACTGCTTCTCCTTCTATCTGTAAAGTGATGAATGTCGGAGAGGGGCCGGGAGCCCGCACTCCCCTTATATTGGATAAAAAAGAAGAAACCACAGAAGGAAGAAAAGCCGGCAGGGGAAGCAAAACGCAATCATCAAACCCTCCCCACCCCACCTTCGCTGAAGGTCTGGATGCTCCACTACTATGTACTTCAGCTTTTCCCTAATGACGTTCTTTTTCGGAAATTAGGACAACTTGACGCCTCTGATAAAGTTCAAACTATTCTTTGAGCACTGTATCTGGCAAATACGAAACCGAAGTTGCCCGTTTTTTCTATCAATAATTAAGAGGGATTCAACTGGCTCATATTAAAATTCAGCAACAGTTATGTAAATACAACGGTCAGGTGTCACTTTATTGAACTTTACACAAGTTGCTTTTGACAGAAAACAGATCCTTGTACGCAAATGTTTTTGCCGAGCTAATGTGTTCACGAAAAGAGCTTTCTTCTTACTTTTCTTAGAGACATTTTAAATGTAATTAATTTAAGTGTGAGTTAATAATCATTGCCTTGTCTTGTCTGGTCTTGCCTAGTTTCATTATAAGTACTGCTTATATAAAACTAAAGAACAACTGCTAAATGAATATTTTAAACTAAAAACTTTATAAAACCCAATTCATAAGTTGTCCATGGCAGTTAAAAATTAATAAAACCTCTGAAAGATAAAGACAAACAATGAAAAATGAGTGAAAAAGGTTATAACGCTAAAATATTATAGAGCATATATATTGAAAAGGTAAGTGTTTATATTTTTAGGTCCAAAGGTAAAATAAGCGCGTTATTTATTTACTCCTTGTTAAGTCCAGCCATTTCCGACCGTCACCTTTGACTTGTCGCATTCACTCATGAACAGCCTTGTTATATAAGAAGGAATAGAACACCCGGCACTCCCTCGTGCTTACAAGTATGCTGATGAAACAGTTGCCTGAGTTCTTGGCTCGACTAAGCTTGTCGGTCGTTACTTCTTTCTAATTTCCCCTTTTTGATGCCTGCCAAAAAGTGTATGGCTTTTTTCCAGTTCAAAAATTCCGCCTGGTTTTTTTAAGTAAATATTCTTATGTTACATGTCTTCAACATTTTGGGCATATTGTACCTGCAGCTTTACAATTTACAATTCTTTAAACATCAGTTTAAACGTAAAAGAGTTTAATCCACCTTTAAAAAAAAAAAAAAAAAACTTTTAAAAACACATCTTCGTCGCCACTGATAGGCGTTACTCTAGTTCTCTCCTACATTTCTCAAATTTTCGATGCGTGTCTTTTTTGGGCGGAAAAAAACATAATAAATAGATAAATAAATAAACAATAGACGCCGCGATACACTCTTTGCCAGTTCGGTAATTTCTTTAAAAGTTCTTTTAGTCTTTGGCCAATTTGCCAATTTTTCCAACAAAGGATGAAATGTTTAAACATGAATTAGTTTATAAGTGTATGTTTTTCTGATGTAGTGAACATGGCATGTCCAATGATGACTTTATAGTTACAGTCAACTGTGAGGGAAAAGAGAAATGAAATGAAAACAGGACAGAAGAAGAAAGAAAACCTAAAGATTCACCACTCGGTATTTGGTGGGTTAAAAGCTTTCTTACACGTGCGCTTAACAATAATAAAACCTTCAGGTGAGAAATGAACCCTAAGTTTTGAGGGTGTGGAAAATCTCCATTTTCCTAATTAGGTAAATTAGACTGAGCAATTAAAATACTATTGGCCACAGGTATGTTGGGTAGCGTCCATATACGCAGGTACACCAGTGCGTACAGCTAAAATCTAGAAAAAAATATCTTTCTTATTCCTGAAAGCTTTTGTTTTTTTTTTTAAGTTACCATACAATTGGACCGTTCTGTCGGACAATCACGAATCTGAGTTGCTCCAGAGACAAGAAGAAGAATAAGCCAAAGAATGAGATGGGTACCTCTCGCTGTTTGGTTGATTTTAGCCCATTGCAGTGACGCCAGCGAAATGTTCAGAGTCCATATGTCTAGCATATACTTCAGAACACGCTTCGAAGAGTAAAAGGTATTGTAGCTAAGTCGCAATCGAATAACCACAAACCTTTCATAGCTTACGGCACATAACGTCAAGAAAGACACTCCAAAGCAAACGTAGAAGGCAGCACAATAGATGATTCTCACAAAGCAAGGAAAGGAACGACGCTGCTTTTCCATGAGTCTGTAGGTTATGTAACCTGGCTGAGCGGTGAGGCCGACAAAAACATCAGACAGCGCCAAGCAAGCTATGAACAGATTCAAAGGAGTTCGCAGACGATTGCAGCTGACGATGGCGATGGCAACCAAAGAGTTGACTGTAACTGCGAATGGGGCTGTAACGATGTTGATGATGGCGGTTACGAGGTTCATG
Organism: Platygyra sinensis; assembly: GCA_019787425.1. Taxonomy (NCBI): domain Eukaryota; kingdom Metazoa; phylum Cnidaria; class Anthozoa; order Scleractinia; family Merulinidae; genus Platygyra; species Platygyra sinensis. Next base: position 8,830 of record JAHPZR010024607.1, on the reverse strand, counting down.
GTGTAACGCTGGGTGGCTTGATGGAAGGTTGGATCAGGAAGATGGTAACAGAAAGGAACGTCGGCAGAGATGTTGGTGTCCATTTCGAGCTGAGACTGAATAAAACGTCTTTACCTTTCCCTAGTGAAGACGTTGAACGCGTTTGTCTATTTGGGTGTAAAACCAGAATGGACAGGTGTCCACTTTTGAAGGCTTGGAGTAATGAGCAGTTCCAAATTATCTTAAGTTTACAAACATATGTTTTCCCATCATACTGACGTCTTTAATATGGCACGCGCAGTGGATTCACAGTTAACAGTGAGGGTAACGAAGCAAAACGAAATGACAAACAGGACAGAAGAGGAAGGAAGACCTAAGGATTCAGCACTCTGTAGTTATTTTTCTACTTGTACTGGCTTACAAAGCCTGGGAGCAAGGGCCTTCTTTGGAAAGAAGTTGTGTTTCGGAACATTTCTAAGTTAAGAGGTTGATTCAAATCGTAAAGCTGACTTTCTGGGTTAAAAAGTTTCTTACAGCTGCTTTTAGAATAAAGTCTAGGTTCTAATTAAGAGTATGGAAGCAATATCCTTAATATTTCTTAGCCTCTATATACTTTATTAGGCAAAAGCATGACAGGAGATTATCGACAGAAAAATCAACTTTCAGCAACTATTAAAGACAGTTGATTTAAACACCTAAGGAGTGTACCTAAAAAAAAGAATAAAATGTCGCCATTTAAGAACAAAATGTTAAAGAACAACCAAAAAACCCACATTCCCTGTACATGCCCTCATAATTTATATGGGGCAGTGCATTCCGCCCTCGGGATGTTTGGGTGCTCTTAAATAGTCAATGTACTTTTAATGTTCTGCTAAAGAAAATAGAAATCGATCGCTAGTGTTTGATAGCCCTAGAACACAAATAAATTTGCCGGAAATAGAATTAAAAAACTGCTACCAAATATTGCAAAAATGTACGCGCCTCTTTCAATTACACACGGAACACAGTAGTGATATCCGCTCACAGTATTGGTTGTGGCTTCCTATTTGTTAATTTTTTTGCAAAATTCGGAATTAAAGTTCGGTCAACGCGACCCAAACAACATCGGCATCTTTGTTTTTTTTTTTTTTCGAGTTTGAAGTATAGTGCTGCGGGCGTTGTTTATAAATACAGTGTGTACCAACGAACCAAAATATTCGTTGTAAAGTATCAGGCGGATAGTAAATATGTGGAGGAGAAGAAGAAAAATATTAAATAAATACTTATCCTACCTTTGACTTTGTTTATTTACATTTGCAACATCGAGGAAAGTAGAAGTTTTGACTAATATAAAGCATTCATCATTTTAAAAACTGAGGGAAACAGATGTGAGAACATGATTATTCAGTTAATTTACATCAGAAAGGCTAAAAACAGCTCTGATGCATGAAAATCTCTCGTTAAAGTCTAATATTCCATGTACTGAGCAGTAGAAGAAATAGTAAACATTATACATTAAAGTCGTAAGACTAAATTACGCAATATAAAAATTACAATAAAAGTGATTAATTAGAACCGTATTTAAAGGTTATTACATCGCGTGGCTAAAAAGTAAAAGAGTTCATGGAACGATCGGTGCGACAAACTGGGGTATTAAAACATTTCTTATTTCTCAGACGCCGAGCGTGGGAGCTGGCCATAGAAGGTAGCAGATTTACCAGCTTTTGTTGTTCATTTCTTACAACATCTTCAAATAATTCAACAGATAATGATTCACGTCTCTCTGAAAGTGAAAACAAACTCTAGGCATTTTACCAAGCACACTCATTTATATTAATATCGACAAATTAAAACAGGGGTATGAGTGTGAGTTAATCCCCTTAAATATCTCATATCTTACAAGGCTAATGTAGTTCAAAATGTCAAAGTTGGTACCTCAATGTTCCTCAGCACATTAATTATTAAATTTTACAATGATCGAAAGGCACCTCTAAAGAATTAATATTACTTCAATATTCCATGTCTGTGAGAAAACTTGGCACAATGCAAATAAACTATCACCAGCACACTACGTTCTTTAAGATATTCTTTAGTCTTCTACGAATCTGTTGATTGTTCCAAAAAAGAATTATGGGATTCGAGCACGAATTGAGAAAAGCAAATGTTTCTGCCCAACTGTAGTAGTTATACGATTTTAGGTTATATCCCAGCGTCTGATGGTAAAATGTCACAAACATAACTGGAAAGTTCAATATTAGGTAAACCCCCACTATAAGTGAGATGCTCAGTGCAAGTTTAACATCTCTTTGCTTCCATACATTTTCGATACTTTCTGCCTCGCCATGGACCTGTTGACGACTTCGTCGCACAATAATAAACACGGCCACTTGAGTTATTCCCGTAACAAAAAGGCAAATTAACCAAACTACGTGATGGGTACCTCTTGCAACATGGTTAATTTTTGCCCATTGCAACGCGGCCAACGAAACGTTCAAGACCCATATGCCTAGCATGTACTTCAAAACACGACTACAAGAGAAAAGACTGTTGTATCTAACACCAAGTCGAACAGCTACAAATCTTTCGTAACTCACAGCAGTTAATATAAAGTCATGAAAGACACTCCAAAGCAAATGTAGAAGGCAACGCAATGTATGATTTTCACAAAACAAGGAACTGAACAAGTTTGGTTTTCCATGAGCCTGTAGGTGATGTAACCTGGCTGAGCGGTGAGGCCGACAAAGACATCAGATAGCGCCAAGCAAGCTATCAGTAGATTCGAATGCGTCCGTAGACGAGATGTGCCAAATATGGCGGTAACAACCAAAGCATTGACTATGACGGCGATTGGAGCTGTCAAGATGTTGATGATGGCGGTTATCAGGTTTGTGGTGAATCGTTGTGAAACTTGATCGAAGATTGGATCAGGAAGATGAAAACATGATCCGAGAGAAATGTTTACAGAGATGTTGGTGTCCATTACCTTCTGTGAAGAAACTGTCTCTGCAAAACCCTTTGTGATTTTGTCAGCTTTATGTTCTGTCTTCCTTTGTCTTTTTGCTCTACCTCTGTGCGATCGGAGTCTCAGTAGTTTTCGTATAACTGTTCTTTAGTAACAATAAACGCGAGTTTTGTTGAGGCTTCGAATGAGCTCTTTAGGGAAAAGAGTTTGTTTTGATGCCTGGAAATTAGTTAAATGCACAGGTGTTAATTTAGTGAGCTCCTATAGATAAAGCCAAAGGAGATGACAATTTCAATTTATAAGCTGATAGTCATCGGAAGAGAACAATATGAGTTTCACAACAACAAGTGGCTTAGCACGTCAAAAAACTTGCAAAAACACTGACAGAAAAAAGACTGCATCGCGAATGAAATATTATTCGGAAGCAGCTTTCTCCAGCTGTTCCTGACCTGAAATTGGTGGTCACAGCTCCTTCGCCAATGAGAAGAAGTCTAAAATATTGTTTAAATAGAAGAACATGTCCTTTGGGTGGTATATAGATTCAAGTGAAGTAGTAAATAACAATAATAGAAATAAAAACAATAATAATAACAATAATAATAACAATGATAAATATAATAATAATAATAATAATAATAATAATAATAAATATAGTAATAATAATAGTAATAGTTACAGTACTAGTACTAGTAATAGTAATAGTAATAGTAATAGTAATAGTAATAGTAATAGTAATAGTAATAGTACTAGTACTAGTACTAGTACTAGTACTAGTGCTAGTACTAGTACTAGTACTAGTACTAGTACTAGTACTAGTAATAGTAATAGTAATAGTAATAGTAATAGTAATAGTAATAGTAATAGTAATAGTAATAATACTAGAAATAGTACTAGTACTAGTACTAGTACTAGTACTAGTACTAGTACTATTTCTAGTACTATTACTATTACTATTACTATTACTATTACTAGTACTATTACTATTACTAGTACTAGTACTAGTACTAGTACTAGTACTAGTACTATTACTATTACTATTACTATTACTATTACTATTACTATCACTAGTACTAGTACTAGTACTAGTACTAGTACTAGTACTGTAACTATTACTATTATTATTACTATATTTATTATTATTATTATTATTATTATTATATTTATCATTGTTATTATTATTGTTATTATTACTTACTTACTAGTACTAGTACTAGTACTAGTACTAGTACTAGTACTAGTACTAGTACTACTACTAGTACTAGTACTAGTACTAGTACTAGTGATAGTAATAGTCATAGTCATAGTCATAGTAATAGTAATAGTAATAGTAATAGTGATAGTGATAGTGATAGTGATAGTGATAGTGATAGTGATAGTGATAGTGATAGTGATAGTGATAGTGATAGTGATAGTGATAGTGATAGTGATAGTGATAGTGATAGTGATAGTGATAGTGATAGTGATAGTGATAGTGATAGTGATAGTGATAGTGATAGTGATAGTGATAGTAATAGTAATAGTAATAGTACTAGTAATAGTACTAGTAATATGACGCACTTCTTGTTACACAAAGTTCAAACAGTCGGTCGCTAATCTAGGGCTGGCCCAGGAGTGTCCTTAATTAATTTAAGTTCAAAGTTTACCTATAACCCGGAAGATTGAACAGTTAGGGTTTAATTAGTTTAGTAAGGAAGGGAAAGGAAACTAGACTATGTAAGAAGACGTCCCGGAAGTTTTTACTCCGGAAAAATTGGATTGAGGTGTGCAACCCTCTTCCCAAAACTCTTACTCTATTTGTGATCCAAAATCTGAAATTTTATCTATCCTATTTATGATCTGATCAAAACTTCGATACCGTTATTAAGACCTGACCCTATAATTGGACGCGCATAGTTTAGGTTTTTAGCTTTGTACCATAAAATTATTGTATTGTATCAGGAGCCATAATCGGGGACGGAGACCGTAAGCGCGCGCCATTTCTAGTATTGAAGTTGGCGCCATGATATGGGACAATTTTTCTATTTTTAGAACAAATTGCGCGATCTCCTGCGGCACACGCGCGTACATTGCTGCGAGGATTTTCGCGGATGTTGCGCAGGGGAAATGGCGTCCGAAATTCCCGAAATCGTTTATGCTTTTGGATCCTTTTGGCCCATCACTCAACGCCTTCATGGCTGTTGGAATTTTAATTAAGTATTTCCGCCGTAAGTTGCTCCAGTCTGAGTGAAGACGGTGCCTAATTTAGGTATGTCCCGCTTTTTATCTCTGACCAAGTTGAGTTCCGCTGCTCCTTTTACGACAACTTCACATTACTCCAATCTAAATTTCACATATGAAGAAGATTAACAGCTTTTCCATAACACAGAAGAAAAAAGAACTAGTTGGATATAGCGGCGTTTAGGCCCAATAAGTGACGATAGGTTTATGTCCGTAGATGCTGCTTAGTTTTGTTTGTGTAAATCCAATAAATTGTCTGTTGTCGATGAGTAAGAGCGCCCGCCGATGCGTGTTTTGCCCAACTAGTAAAACATGACAAATTGGACTTTGCACTTTGGTGTGAAACGTATATCGAACTCATATAATATCTCTAATGTTTAAGGTTGATTAATGTTTGAGAACATATTAAAAGCTTAGCTGAAAATATGTGAAAACAGCAGAAATAATCAGAAAAGTTACGATGACGCTTGTAATCAAAACTCGAATAAAGATTTCGATTGAGTTAAAACTCCTTGTCTATTTTATTTTCGCAGCGTAAAGTTTCACTTTCTGAAAGAAACACACATGATGTTAGTAGTCTTTTGGCGAACGTTAGTGAAAATTGTTGTAGTATTTCAGCACAAAAGACGACGAAAGAAATCTTTTTCACGATTTTGGTTGACAATCTGAAAACACCGACTCGGACTTGAAAGTGCACGCGCTGCACTATGCAAATGAACTACTCGTACGCGTCAGACAAAAATTTTTGCAAACTAGCCAAACGAGCAGAAACAACAAGAAACTATCAAAAACAGGTTTTGGTTATGATTAAGCATTGTCAGTTGACAAACTCACAAATTAACAGCTCGATACCGGAGTAAACAGTGTTCTTACAGAACTCTATAGAACAAACACAAAAGTTTACGCGTACAACTAGCCGGCGAGCGGATTTTATTCATTCACAGCGCGAAATTAAAGAAATTCTCGACCTTGAAAAACACACCTTTTCCATTAAATCAGAGCATAAAAGTACATAGAAGAGCCCTGCTTCTTCTTCTCTGCCTTATTCCCTGCCATTGCTGTGAAAAATCGGCAAGAGGATCACGCAACTCTCACAATTTCATCACACAACGTGACAACATCCACGCGAGAGGCCAAGACACGTGCGTGGATCAGCGTCGATATATGACGTCAGGATGGTGCAATTTGTTCTAAAAATAGAAAAATTGTCCCATATCATGGGCCCACGCGCATCCCAAGACTTACGGTCTCCGTCCCCGATTATGGCTCCTGATTGTATTGGTTCAGACCAATGCTAAAAACAATGTTTCTATGATTTAATCAAATTGGATAGCTTCTTATTAATAACATATATTCAGTGACGACCAGAGCGCAAAAACCATACCCTATTTCAGACGAAAACGACGAAAATTCAAGCTCTTTACGCATACCTGTATAGCCCATATAAGGGAATAACTCTTTCCAGCTGTCTCCTCGCGGAAATACGTTTGCTGTGGCAGCTCTTTTTATGGATAGAAACAAGGAATATTGTCAGTAACAAAAACAAACAGGCAGCTGAAAAAAACAACAACAATTCATCTTCATTTTATGTCTATAGACAGGAGCCCATTACCCGGAGCTTCCATCTTCCATACAGACCCTCTGAGTCAACCCTTTCCCGTATCTTTTTATTTTTAGAATCATCTCCCACCGAGGCTTTCGCGGGTTTCTTTTAAAACAGCCAATCATAAGAGAGCTGTGGTCTTCTATTGTTATAAGTCACAGGCATGTCACACGAAAGCTTTTCAATAATGGCGGAAAGCGAGGATAGTTAATCCAAGGAAAGTTCTGATATTTATGAGCCAACTTCCACAGAAAACAGCAAGTCTTTCCGAACGCCGAATAGCGGCATATACAACACGCAAAACAGTCAACAGACTTGCGCGTAAACAGCTACATTCGAATTTATGTAGTGTCAAAACTACCAAACGGAGGAATAAACCTTACTTGAGAAACAAAAGCTCTATTAGATAGCTGCAAGAAACATAAGAACTGCTCTAGAACGTAAAGCTTTCTAGAAGTAAAGCTAAGGCGTCTGAGAAGAAAAACGCACGAGGACAGATATGTCATCCGTGACAGTCAATATACTGCACTTGCGAACAGTTCTAATCAAACAGCCGGTCATTATACAATACAAATAAGCAACACGTTCACGGAAAATCTCAAATTTAGTTCCGCGAAGACAAATACAAGTTTAGAGACTAAAAACACATTTTGCAATCTATAGAATTGAGCCTAAACAATGCATAAACACATGGCAAATTACAGAGGTTCGAGGCGACATGCCGATAACAGCGGAAATCACGCAGACCTATGACCTCTAAAAATCTCAGCTACAACACGGGCTAACGGCTCAACTTTACTTAAAATTTCTCCTTATAACTCAGCATTAAGTGTCCCCCATAAACACGAGTGAAGCAAAAAGGAAGGTTAAGCTACCGAGCAGAGAACTGCTAATGTACAAATGTTCAAGAACCGCAGGAGTCGTTACCGGCTTGTCAACCCCATTTTACAACAATACCCCAATGTATGTTTGTAGATTAGGCATGCAAACTCCAGTCGCCGTTAACACGGACGTCTAAGCGAACAGAATGGAATGGTCCTGTTTGGGGATTGCAGTTTTGTTTATCCGAAAGTTACAACACAAGCACACGATCAGGAAACTGAGAAGCTGCCTCGAAGTCTTCGAGTGGACAAGGCGACAAGGCTTCAATTCCAAGTGAAATATAATATGTCGACACTTAAAGCGGTAGCTCAGTGAAAGTTCCTTGTGCCAGATTTCGAGTTGATCCAAGTCTTCAGATTATTTGGTTCTATTCTGCTGCCTCTCCGGGAGTTTTCTTCGCTGTATATCATTCACGCTTGACGTTTCGTGATCTTCTTTTTTATCGTCAAGACCGCTAACACTATCGTCAGGCATCGCCTAGATCTTCATGACCAAAATCCATAGGTTTCCTTGCTTTTGTCGGTCCTTGGCCTCCAGCAAAATCCGAATCATACAGAACATCTCATTTTACAAGAAGTTATATAGCAACAAGAACGAAAAACAAAGCATAAAACTCCATAACAGACCATGAAAATACAAGACGGTTCGCACTGTTGGCGGTTCAACACGTATGAATGCCACCTCCAAGTTGTCTATTACTTTATTAACTTCCAGTTAGCTTATACCCAGTTTCCCTCGGTTGTAAGATTGGAAAAAGGGATCAAAATAAAAAGGAAAATGGGAGAGATCGGCCTTCCCCTTGGGCCACCATTTTTCTTTTAGGCTGTTATGCGGACGTCGGCGAAAACAAGATCATTTTCGCGGGAAATAAAGGAGTCCCGCAGATATCACAGTTCTAGAAATAAAAACATACGGGAAAGGGTTGACTCAAGGGTTCAACTGAGATGGAGGCTCCGGGTAATGGGCTCCTGCTATAGACAACTTACTTGAGCTTTTCATTTCTTTGATTACTAAGTTTAGGTATTTACTTGGGGATCCTTTTATCGCTTACAAATCTAACAAAGTGAACAAAATAATCGCTTGCTATAACGGAAGCTGCGCCAAAACTCTAAGTGCACTAACTCTTAATCAATTTCTGTTATTCATGGGAGGAAACAGGATTTAGTCAATCGTAGGCACGCAAGTTTCCAATAGAAAAGAATCAGACA
>JAHPZR010024602.1:0-7500 GCA_019787425.1 Platygyra sinensis | reverse complement strand
ATGCTTTTCCTCCGAGGGTACCTCCAAGCAATACCACACGTACCTTAACAAATGGAATCAGTACTGTCAGGACAAAAACATTTTTCAGCCTGGAGTAACAAATGGCATTGAATTTCCTGTTTCTCTTTACAAATCAGGCCTAGGGTACAGCGCTAGAAACACGGCGCGTTCTGCACTCTCTTCAATACTTGTTTTGGAAGATGGAGTAAAGTTTGGAGAGCACCCATTAGCAGCTCGTTGCTTGAAAGAGATTTTTGAGTTAAAACCAGCTTTGCCCAAATATACTAGAATTTGGGACGTTGATATTGTGTTAGGTAATTTGAGAGCTGCTGCACCTTTGAGATCCTTATCTCTTAAGCAGCTTACTTTAAATTTGACCCTGTTACTCTGTCTCTCTACGGGACAGCGTGAACAGACTATACATATCATCATCATCATCATGGCTTGGCTTCGTGAACGAAGATTTAAGAAGTTTGTCCACGTTGACGTCGACTGCAGGCACGCTCGTGGCTAACCAGACCGATGCGGGAAAGACAGGGCCGCGAGCAGTGACTGCAGGGAAAAGTAATGTCTGGTGTGGTAGTGGAGGCGGCTCGGGCCTTCACCTCGATCTCTTGTATTTGAGTGAATTTCGTCTGTCCACCTCGAACTGGGCAGCAGCTTGGTGGATTGTGTGGCGCCAGGCCACACGGTCAGCAGCAAGGTCAGACCACTGCTTGTGGCCGATGTTGCAGGTAGTGAGCGACTTCTTCAGGCTGTCCTTGAATCGCTTCTTTGGAGCCCCTCTCCCATGATGGCCAGTTAAAAGTTCACGGAACATTACGAGCTTTGGAAAGTGCTGGTCTTCCATTCTGGAAACATGACCAGCCCATCGGAGCTGGTACTTCAAGATCATGGCTTCGATGCTGGGAACCTTAGCCTGCTCTAGGACTTCAACGTTGGTGATGAAGTCGCTCCAGTGGATGTTAAGGATGGTGCGCAGGCAGCGCTGGTGGAAGCACTCTAGGAGGCGGATGTGGCTGCGGTAGGTGACCCAGGTCTCAGAACCGTAAAGAAGAGTGGTGAGAACAACAGCCCTATAGACACGCATCTTTGTTTTGCATTTCAGACTTTTATTGTTCCACGCTCGTTTGTATAGTCTGCCGAAGGAGCTGTTGAAGTTTGATGTTAACTACATCCAAGAAATGGATGACCGCTACAGAATAACAATTTGTGAGAAACTGAAACAGAGTAAGCCTGGGCGACATCTAGCACACATTGATTTAATCTCTTTCCAAAGTGACAAGAAACTTTGTGTGGTGGAACATCTTAAAGAATGTTTGCAGCGTACGAAACAGTTGCGAGAGGGGAGCGCTCGCAGTTACTGATCAGTTATGTTAAATCATTTAAACCTGTATCCAGAGATACCATTTCTAGATGGGTTAAGCACGTGATAGAGTCAGCAGGAATCGATATTAACAAATACTCTGCTCATAGCAGCAGAGCTGCATCAAAAGCCAGCTGTAAGGCCAAAGGTCTAAGCCTAGCAGTGATTATGCAGAGTACAGGATGGTCTAATTCTAGTACATTTGCAAAGTTTTATGACAAGCCTGTTAACACTGTCCCAGCTAATTTTGGTTCTGTGCTGCTGAATCTAGACACACTTTGATCTGTTGAACTGCATCATTCTTTTCTCGGGTTTGCGAATAAACATTACCTACTGTTATGCCTTGTTCGTCATGCAGGACTTTGAAATCTCATGTGACTCCGTAGTGATGACAAGGTAAAATTATCAGATTAAAGGAGACTTACCTGTTGAAGTTTGGTTAAGATTTTATCTTGTCATCAGTCCGGAACGTAGGAGTCACATGCCCTCATGTAAACTCCCTCCCATGTCCGTAGTTCCTTTTTCTCCAGCAGTGCGCATGATAGGCGACGCGCATGCGCTTCAAACGTGACCCTTCGTTCCGGACTGATAACTGACAATACAATACAATACAATACAATAATTTCATTCACTCTCCCAAAGGGCTATTCTGTTTCAAGTTTCAAGTTTCAAGTCTCAGCCGATTGCTCTCTGGAAAATGTCAAAATTTTCGATCAACTCACTCCAAAGACCCAGAAACTACTCGCCGATGCCAAGAAATTTCAAGCTCTAAATGGTTTCAGGTTCTGTTGGTCAAACAACCTTGTTATCTATTTACGAAAGTCTGAGGACTCTCGTCCCGTCCGGCTCAAAAGCCAGGAAGACCTTGAACGATTTGAACGCCAAGAGGACTTACCTATGAGCTAAGAAGTGTACTTCTAAAATAATTCTCAAAATATTATCTACCCTTAGAAACTAACATTAATGAGTGAGGAGCTGTCATTCCAATCTATCATTCCCTCTAATCATTTAGACACAAATTCTTTCAACATAGAACTTTACGAAATGTCTCATGGCACGTTAAATTATAACAGTGATCGCATTGGATCTCTCTTATAAGTCCTTATATAACACTATAGAGCAGCCTGGATTTTTGATCCACTCTCAAATGATCTTAACCCGGATTCAAACTTTCTTACTCGCCTACCGACTAGCAGATATATGGTCGAGATAGATATTAATGATCAGGTTAGTTCTTTAAATGAGAAATCGATGTTTTCTATCTAAGTTAACGACTGATGACTGACTGAGTTAATGACTGATGACAAGATAGGACCTTAATCAAACTTCAACTTACAGTAAGTCTCGTTTAATCTGATAATTTTCCTTGGTGTTGCATGACGACGATTAGTGATTGGTGAAGAAATTCTCAACCAATCAGAAAAAAACCCAAACAAATCGTGGCCATGCGTCCAGTTTTGCTGGGTATTCAGGAGCTTTCAGGCTTTTAGGCCTCCCTAAATCGGACAATATCTCAGCCTCAATGTTTTTCTGGTCACGGCCCTGCAGTGTAACATATCGTTAAGCGAGGATGTAAATCGCGTTCTTTTTGGACAAAAGATCACAACTTTTGCATTAGAGATCTGAAAGTTTTAATTTATAGTCGCGAGATGGTACTGTGCATACTGTTCCCGTCACGTGTGTTTTACTCAGCTTAGGCTTGTATAGGTCTCAATATTGATAGATTGAGATCTACTCTTCTCTTATCACTTTGCAGGAATTGAGTCGACATCAGCTCCTGTGTCAGTCATGTAGACTGCTTTTCCGTTCACATCAGGTCTCAGTTCGGATTCATTTCCTCGCTTGTGTTATTTATTGATATTTTCCTTGACTTGGAACCCACTTTTTATCTTCTTTTAAAACTGTATTATTTAGACGTGTTTCTCACGCATGTATTGCCTAGTCATTTCTAAAAGGTATTCCCTGGGAAAGAAATAAATTTGAGCAAATCAAACTAGTATTCCTGTATACGTTTATACCTCTTATCGTGACGATAAAGGTGTTTTCATCGCGCCAGAGAAAGAACTTTCCGGACCCGGCAAACGAATCTCTTTATCCGCTTACGAAATATTAATTGGGCATGGGACCAAATTCAGTTGAATACGAAAACCTTCGTAAACTGCAAAAGGTAAAGTCTGCATACGAGCCCGAATGCAAAAAGGCTATGGTCTTACTAATGTCAGAAAAAGAAAGAGAAACCAGAGTCATGCGGGACCTATTACTTTGATCCTTATCGTAGGATTCACAATGAAATGGGCCACCCGGGTAAGTAAAACATGCTTATTGGGGATGACAGTTGACCATGAACCATGCTGGGTCCTTCATACAATGGAACTTTAGAAGAGCTTTGAACAAACTAAGTTTACTCCAAGGTTCCTCCCAAGAAAAATGCTTCACGCTTTTTATTTCAGGGTTATTTTGTCTAGCGTGAACTATGGGCTTATTTTATGGGGTGCTTGTTGCAACTCCGATATTCTCATTTCTTTAGAAAAGCTGCATTATAGAGCGGCTAGAATTATTTACAATTTACCGATAGATGTGGCATCTCATGATGTTTTGTAACATTTAGAGTGGCTTACCATTGGTTTTTACTATAAGCTAGCTGTGTTTAAATGCATGCATGCCTAGCACCCTGAGTTACTGTGTTGGGAAGAAACGTGGTCTTTTATACCCAATAAGAGCACGTGATTTACCACTGGTGCCACGGTTTAACACGTTTTATGAAGGACTCCGTCGCTTTGGAACATGCTGATTTCCAAATATACTGATCTTGCTGATACAAGCCATTAAAACCTTGCTAAAAAGCTCAAAACTTCAGAACTTTTTAAGGCCGCTTCATTGAACGTATAATCAGCCTCGACCGCTAGTTTTGAATTTGAAGATTTTGTAAATATTTGAAAGTAAGCTTATATGTTTGCATTTAATTTTATTTAATATAGAAAGTAGCTGTATTGTAAAGCTTCATTTTATTTGAATTTTAATATCTAGAAGTAATCGAGCACGACCTCACAATCTTCCAGCTTTCATAAATATCGTGTATAAATAAATGCAACCTATCTACCTAATATACAAAACGAAATAATACAAACTACGTTTATGCAAAATGGGTTCTCGCATGAAATTTTCTCAACCCTGAAAAATCGCTTATAATGAAATCATTTGTCCTTAGTTCTCCGAAACAGTTATGAGATCAGGTTCGACGTATTCAAAATTTAATTTCTAAAAGCTCTACTCCTCAACTGCGTCCAATTACAGCGGTTCAGTATGCAAGGTTGGAAACATTGATTAGTTCCCATGTGGAAGGTAGCTAAAGTAGCTTAAGTATTTATACAATTTTTAACCTTGTCAAAATTTCGTGTCCCCAAATTGGTATGTGATTCTCCCATGCTATATGGTATTGACAAGTTAATATTTTAGTATCCACGTGTCCCTTTATCCTAACATCAGGGCGGTACGGCTACAGCTCTGTTCTTGTACAGAGGCGGACCCAGGAATTCTTGAAAGGGTCGGTTGTACAACTTAATAACTTCGACGCCATCGGCGATGATTGGCGAGCGCCCAAGACGAGAGCTTCTAGTAGTATCCATAGGCATACCCCCGGAAAATGTTTTTCCGATTTTACCTTCTAAAACACAATTCAGCATTCCTGACACTTGAAAAACGTTTGTGAAGACATGATATAAAATCTAGAGTTTCTTTTTTTATCAACCAGAAACATAGGCGTACGAACCGGGGGGGGGGCGAGGGGGGTTGCAGCCCCCCCAGTTACAGAAATTTTTGAAACTTTTTGGGCAAAACGCTGATGATTCGGGCAAAAGCACTCGGGAGAAAATACTCTAAAAGAAAAATACTCTAAAAGGTTGTCAAAGCCAGACTTGAAGGTTACTTTCTCTGACGTTTGCCTTGTCAAGACCAGGTAATTTGTTTTGGAAAAGCCATATATCGTTTACATGTGTATGACCAAAAGAATGGCAGAATAAAAACAAACGAGGACCTAGACTTTTTTGTGGTGGCTCTGACCAAAGCCGTTTTCAATGGCTCCACAAAGAGCTGTTTTAAAATTTTCTTGAACTTCACGTACGAGAAATAATTTACTGTTTCTTTTATAAGTTTTGGATTTTACTAGGCAATCTATAGAGTATCCGAGGTTTCAAAATAACTACAGTTTGAATCCCGATCTCTCGAACCCTCATTTTTTTCCAGCCACCCGATAACTCGAAACGGAAGTCGTTTCCCTCTCCTCAGTCGAACACTGTAATTTTAGTTACCCCAGATTTCTCGAAATATCCGATTTTTCGAGCCAATTTTCTTTTCCTCTGGAGGTTCCAAAAATCGGGATTCAACTGTAATTTTGGAATGAAAATACATTCATTAGACGTCAGAAATGTGAAGGTTTTTGTTTTCACTGCGGTTTGAGTGCTTTTGTACAACACACGCTTTCGGGCATTGTGTTATTTTTTCGGGCAATAAGGTCACCGCCCCCCCCCCCCCCCCCCCCCAGGTCCAAAGGTGCCCATACGCCTATGACCAGAAAACCAAAAATTATGTAATCGCTAAAGGTTCATTATCTTTTCCCGCTAAGGCAATCAGACAATTGGTGGAACCGAAGTGAAGCAACTACTTATACAAAATAATTTTCCTTTATTAGTTTTATGATGAGTCAAACCAATACCAAAAACTCCTACTCAAAGAAGGGTTTGTAACCTCCTCGACCCATCACGAAAATCTGTCTACACCGTTTAATTGACCAATAAACGCGCGATAAGTTTGAAACTTGTTATACAAAACCTATTTTGAAACGGGAAACACCTCACCCTGCTTTAGTGTATCCAGGCTTCGGCGCAAACTTGTATCTAATCAAATGTAAACATAAGGTAAATCCACAAGGGTCTCGGTTATGTAAGCCTGTGCAGACAAAATTACTATTTGAGCCCAGCTTTCTCTGGGGTCGTTATACATCACAAAGTTCAATTTTTGTTTGGTCCTACAGTACATATTGAGAAGCTATGTGGAATCTAATTGTGGCTAGTAATCACTGTCAATTTCTGGAAAATACAGGGAAATATTATGCTTAACCAAATTTTTCACAGATTCTCCACTGATAACCTGATCATTTTTTTACTTATATATTCAATACAATCTCGTGGTAGGAACTTTCACGTAACGCTCTACTTGGTTGAATTTGTTATCACATCAAAGAACAACGTCTACCTGAAAGACAATGACATAAAATAATCCCTATTAATACACGACGAGGTTAGTTCAGAATGACAGAAACTAAAATCAACCAATGAGATTGATTTATTGCCGGTCCAATATTCTTTAACTATTGGACCGAGAACTGTCTCTAATGGTCTGAACGTATAACGGGAGAATTCCCTGGCCTGAGATTAGTCCTTGCGTAAGTCCCTAGAAGAGTTTATACCAGAGGACTGTTATCAGGGACTAATCCCATCTAGCGGCATTAGCACGCGGGGAATAGTTGCACAGAAATATAGTCCTCGTCTTCCTGAGCCGCAAACTGAGAGGTGAGGCACTATCCCAAAACAGAGCGCGCAGGCTTATCAAGCGGATTTGTAGTTGGTGTATTTCAGATGTAAGTTGATCGTAGGGACTTGTTCCGCGAACAGTTCACACAAAGGGTTTCGTGGGACAAGTCCCATCAGGGACCAAATTTGGTCCCTGCGACTAGATTTTTTTTATGAAAATGGCTAGTTTTATTTTTTTTATTTTTTCATTATTATTATTTTTAATTTGTTGTAATATAAAGGCAAATAAATGATGATGATGATGATGATGAGAACTTGTCGCAGAACCTAGTTCCGTCATGTGTGCCGACGTTAATGGTCCTTCATGATCACTCTTGAATATTTTCTTGTAGTTTTAATAGTTGACGTTTCTGAAAGAACTTGCTTGCAAAAGGAAAAAAAAAGAAAAGGATTTCAACCTGCCGAAGCGAGGTCTAAAACGAAAATACACGGACCACAAAGCCGTGGAGAACAAAATAGCAAAGACTGAACACTCTATAAAACTGTTAGAGGAACACCTCACAAATCGGACTTGTCCGAAATCTTTGCGATACACGGCGAAACCAA
>JAHPZR010024601.1:0-10035 GCA_019787425.1 Platygyra sinensis | reverse complement strand
ACATTCACGTCACAAAAGGCAAGTTATTCTAATTGTACTGTACATTATGACATGTACATGTATTCCGCGTCATTTATGCTTTTCTCTGTTAACTAAAATAAAAAAATACACATAAAACAAACCTTAAAAAAGACTTTGTCGACTTTCTTATTTCCCCTAAGCCTAATTCCAATCGCGACAACAATGATCTACTTTCCGATTTACATATAAACAGTGTCGTGTAAGATCAACATAGAGCCATTTACTTGGAATTTCTACAATGGGAAGTCGCGGATAAGGAAAAGAATTTGCGCTATCCATTTCCTTAATTCTCAGACTAGCCCGAGGTTAAACGACATAAACGTTGATCATTCAAAACCAATTTAAAAACAAAAGCGGTTTACGTGCTCCATATGGTTTCACTAGTAAATAATCGACTCGCAATAATTTTCTTGGCGATTTGCCCGGTAAACGCCACAGCACAAGATCTCGGTTTTCTTGTTATTTTCGAAGTCATGACGGATGACTGACGAAAGTTAAAGATTTCACACACCAAATTTGACTTAACCACGAAATAAAGAAAGATTTGCGATGCAAGTAAGCTTAAATTTAAGCTTACAAGAAAGCTATGAGCACGGGAATGGCGTGAAACTTTCGCAAAATGACTGCTCTATCGTTTACCTCAAACAACTCGGGCGTTGTTAGTTTTCGTTTAACAAACACATGATTCGAACTTCAAGCAGAAAATATGTTGGATATAGAGCTTGGAAAGCGACAGTCTTATTTAGATTTTTACAGATAACTCCACTATTAAAAATCAATCGGCATTTGCGCCAATGACGTTCCACTGCTGAAGCATTTTCACCGTCACAATATACAAATATCAGGTTTTCTGGCAGATTCTTTATTTGAAGCCTTATATGAGAGACACTCGATAGAGCTTGAGCGTTTGTCGAGGCCCAAGGCATCCATTCCACCGAAACAAATCGCAAAATAAGAGAATAAAACGAACGCGATTCCAGAATCGCCATAATCTGACAGTCACGCTAATAAACAATTCACCGGGTTATCATACAGAATAAGCCTTATTTACCTGCATTCGTGAGGAAGGCGTTGATGAATAAAAGTAACACGGCTGGTAGTTGGGTCATACAGCTCGTAAATAACGCCATTATTTCTTATGATTCGCTAGGGACTGCAGAAAGTCATTATTGAAGTTGCTTTCCTGTAAACGGGAAGTGACTATCTAGACACGTGACTTCAAGTGAACATTGACCAATCACGTTTGAGACGGGCGCGTCCAAACGGAAGTCTACGTCAATTTCCGGTCTTGGGTCAAATGACATCCGACGTGGCGCGAGGTCTGTTATTTTAAAAATACATGAACTATTTTCGCTATATTAGCTTAAATTAGCTCCAACTTTTCAATATCTTCTCTCTCTCATTCCTAATCAAAATATTTCTTCGTGACAAAACGCAATCACTAGAAAACATCGAAGGCCATCCGCTCGATTCAACACCGACTAAGAAACCTGAACGCCGGATCTTCCTGTAAAGCTTGGTAAATTTGTAAATAAGACGTTCAAGAATTTCATATTTGAGGTGTAATAAACTTATCATCCATGTAGGAAGACATTCAGCTCGCAAAATTAGAATAATATCGAATAAAAACTCTACAACCTCGAACAAACTTCAAAGTTAAAAAACCGCCGGATCATCGAAGCTAAAGGAAAGCAGGCTAGTGGGTTGCAGCTGTCCGTCAGTCCGTCAATCCATCGATCCGTCAATCCGTCGTTCCGTCAGTCCGTCAGTCAGTCAGTCACTTACTCAGTCAGTCTGTCAGGAGCAGCAGAACTGTGGATTATTTGAGCCTGGATAATCGCATTAACCTTTGGAACTGGAACCAGATTTATTTTCATTCTCTCCTGGTATCTCTATCAAATCTGAGCGTCCCGTTCGACAGCCTTCTTCGCGTCGAAAGAAACAAGAAGAAAGTAAATCTCCGAGATCAGAGTGTATTTTCTAGACCTGAAGTAAACTGTACAATTAAACGCACGGATCCAAACGCAAAAAAAGTGGACGCTAGCGGGAAACGGAAGACCTTTGCCAATAGACCTCTGTCGACTGTGTATTTTCTGCGCATGAGCGACCTTCTGAACTTACTTGCAGTAACAGCAACAGCAGTTTGTGTATTTGTGACTACTGCAGAGAGCAACATAACAGTCTTTGTAAAGCTCGTAAACTGATTGGTTGTCGTCCTCAGAGGCGTTATCCGTGTTGATTGCTGAGAAATAGGTGATGCCCATGGTGGTTGTGACCCCTCGATCACGATGCTGTTTCTTTGGGCTGCAAGGCAAAGAAGACCGATTTAATTTTTTTTTTTTTTCACTAAAAAGAATATTCATCTGCATGACTGCCGCTATTGACTACTCAGGGTGAATATGCAGGGGGGGGGGGCACATGCAGAAAGAGTTCCTTGGCTAACTCCGCCCCGTTTGGCATGCCCAAATCTCAGGGGCCAATTCTTCACTTTGAAGATGAATGAACAGCTTTGAACGTTCCAGCTTCACATGCTGAAAGAAACTAGACTAATTACACGACCTCCAGGACCAGCGTGTAATTTCTACACCCAAAGAGGAGGACTCTTCCTCCTGAAAGGAGAACAGTACATTAACTCTCGGCCTTTGCAAGTCCCACAATCCCTTAATCCAGAACTCCACTAGCCTAGTGGAACTACGAGTGAGTACTTCCTGTACACGCGCAACTTCTTGCACTTACTTGCAGTAACAGGAAGAGCAGTTTGTGTACTTTTCTCTACTGCAGAGGTCGACACAACATTCTCTCTAGAGCTCGTTAACTGACTGGTTGTGGTAGTTGGCGTTACCCGTATTGATTGCTGTGCAATAGGTGTTGACTTTCGTAGGTGTGGTGTGATCACAATGCTGTTTTCCAGTGCTGCAAAGAAAAGAAGGCCATGTTTTTTTATTCTAACAAGAACATGACTGTTACTTAGGGTGAGTCAGCCGTGAATGTTCAGGGGCACATAGACAAAATAATCTTTCCCGGGTGTTAACAACATTATTCACTTGATGACTCATTTGGGAGGTTACAACTGTTCTGCTTGTACGCACTCAGGCATGCAGTCAGTTGCGTATGACAAATTGCACAACAGACCAATTTCGACTGATATATCAAAATTCAGCCTAACACAAATAGACCTCAGTACCAGGCTCTGGAGAATAAACCCTACAAACTCTGTAGTTATTCCTCAGAGCCTCGTATTGAGGTGTATTGTTTTAGGCTGACTTTTTGATACTGTTCGAAATTGTTCCATGCATGCATTGTGGCCTCTCAAGATATCCCCAAATGTATCATCACGTGGTCTGAATTGGGTTGCAACGAGGATACCCAGAAAAACCCAAACCTGATGAGGAAACATGCTGACTGGCTAAATAGACCATTTTACAGTTGTTTACCCAGTGACCTCTGGCCTTTGAATGGCAGCGAGGCTGCAGGTGACCTTGTTTTGATAAGGACCTCGCTGTTTACGTTGTGTAAATCAAGTTGCTCATATGCTGACTAATTTGGATTTAAATAAGAAAAGCAGGTCTGTGTCCAAATGAAGTCACCTCCAGCCTCGCTTGCATCCATTCGCCAGGTAACTAGAACTAAACCGGCACAACTGCAAACTAGCCAATCACACATGTCTCAGTTTTACTGGGGACGCGCGCATGGATTCACGCGTGCGCTGTATATATATTCCAATGTACGGCTCACTAAAAGTTTAAAAATGCGTTTATTGCCAAAAATTTATAATTCTCCGGGAATTATAAGTTTAAAACTTTTGTTGTCTTTGATTAAGTTGTGCTAACGACCTACAATTTCGATTGACTCGTTTTACTTTCGATGTGATCGATAAAACTCGTTTACGGAATCCTCAGACACACAATAGAGATATATGGAATAAATATCTCACCAACTTCGTTTTCTCGGCCCGTACTGTAACGTTTGGAACCCCATTTTCCCGCTCGGATTTATCTCCCGTGCGTGCGGGCTTTTTAATTGGGCACTGGATTTGGCCATAAATCCGAGCGAAAAAAAAAATCGGTCCGTAATTTACGGTACAGGCAAAGAACATGAGTTAGCACGGTATTGCTGACATGACAACATATATAATCGCTGAGGTCGATTCTGTGAACATTACAAAAAAGGACCCTCACTGATTGTCAGGTTTACGGCTCAAAGATCCGGCTATTTCAGAATTGTTGTGGAATCAACTTGCCAGTACGCAATCAAGATCAAATAATATGGCATTAATTTGGGCCAATCAACTAAATATTCAAAGATCAACGATTTCTCGCTTGCTAGTTTTGTAAATTCAGTTCTCGGCGCGCTACTTACTAAACCACTAGGCTCGATTTCCGCGGCTCTCTCTCTAGTCTGGTCTACCCTCCCCGAACAGTGGCTGGTAATCGAGCCTACTAAACTAAATGATCCAGGCGAACCCTCGTATTGATCTTTACATCTCTGATTATTCTATGTATTAGCAACCACTTTACTTCCTTGAGAGTAAATAAATCACTATGCATGATATGTCGAGCTTGGAATTTGTACGGCGGCATTTCATTTATTTCTGAATATAGATTCCGGGCTAGGAGTTATAAAAGGAGAAAGAAGCTATATTAAAACAACAACAAAAAAGACAAAAAAATGCTCAGACAAAAGGGCGAAAGAGCAGTCTCAGTGCCAAGTACGGATTGATCACTATCAATAAAATTAATTATTGTAGGTCACGGAGTTTAAAGTATACAATCTCTCTTAAAATAGGATCTTATCACAGAGCTGATATAGCCAACGTAGTTTCATGTTGTAAAGCAATATTCCTCATCGCCATGACGAGAAAAGCTTATCATGAAATGAAATAAGCGTTCTCTACACTAAACAAGAATTCAGCACTCACCCGTTACAAGTGTACCCTGAAGACAAATAAGCTGAAGAATCCCGATCAAAAATAAGCTGCCTGAATAACAGACGTCCATACTTCAGGAGAATTAATAGTAAATCGATGCAGATATCTCCCAGACAGACGGTACAAAACTGAATATTTATTTAGAGGACTTTGATCAGCATGCAGTCATCTTTTTGCTGAGGGCGTGGCAAGAGAAACGGAAAGAAGCAGGTCATGTCATCACGGATTTGGACCTCCTGTTTTACTGAAGCTAACAGTGGAAAAATTGCCAAGTAATCTTGTCGTAGGCTCGATTTCCGTCGCGGCTGATAATCGGGCGTCTTGGATGTCACATCTTACGAGAACGTGTATTACATAACCATTAAAAAACAAAACACTGGAAAGCGGAAAGTTAAGACCCCGTCTACAATTTAAAAACGCAGCTTTATTTCTTCTACCCTGGTCTCTGAGTTTTTCTTGATTCATGAGAGAGCCTCGAACCGACGAAAACGAATCGCTTTCTCGCGGCTGTCTCACGCGAAGAAAAACAAATAAAAACCTCTCGCCGAATCAGGGTATTCCCACGCTTAGGCCTTCCGTGCTCTCTAATCCGTCACGGAAACAGACCTAATCAAAAAGAAGGAAGGGATTTGAAAACGCTGCTTTTTATTGGAGACAGAAAACATTTGAAAACGAAACATTTGGAAAACGATGACGTCACGATAATCACTTGATTTCCCTGACCGAGCTTTGACCAGTGATTGTTGCATTTTCAATTTTCCACCGCGTAGTGTGAACGTAAAATAATTGATGCGTTTTCAGAGTGAAAACTCCTTTTTCAAATTTCTCCTGCGTAGTGTGAACGTAGCCTGAAATGTCAGTCATCTTCCCCCTCAGTAGGGCGGGAGATGATTGACATTTCAGGCTGAACTGTGGATGGGCTTCAGTTGACTTGGGTAGATTCATTGTTTTGCGTCAGCACAAAAGCACAAGTAACACATTGTTGTCGGCACGAGTGGTTTTAAAATGATTACTTAGCAATTTCAGTTTCTAGCCTCCTTTCTACTGCGTGATCTTACCTTACATAATCATTGATCTGCTTCATCGCATGACGTACAGTTTCCGATCAGCAGTTTTCGGCTTCTTTTAAAAAGTGCGATTGGATTAAAGGTACTGCACAGAGTTGTGTGATTTCTTGAGGGATTTCTGGACTTAATTAACTCAAAGTAAACAGGTAAATTATTGAAATTTCGCTGCACTGGAGCAGTGGGACTTCCGAGGTGTTGGATGGAAAAAAGTGTTAGTTGGAGTTTAGTTCAAACGACTAACAACATGGCTAGCTCTGGAATGGAGTGGAAATGACCAAAGGGTCACAATTGACAAAATCCGTCTCGATCTCAGCTTCCGCTACGTTGAAATAGGGTCAAACTTTTCAGCTTGACATCCGGCAATTGTAGTGGGGAGGGGATAGTTAGATGGGAAGGGAGGGAGCGGAGCAAATCTCGCCCCTACCTGGATGCTAGATTGACGTCGGAACCTGCAGGGTACAGCTTGCGTTAATTTTGCAAGCACTGAAACTAGCAATCCACCCGACATCGACTTTAAAGGAACAACACATTAGGATAGGATAGGATAGGATAGGATAACTTTATTTAGACACGGTAAACTCATCAGTCACAGCTATAAAAACCTAATTATTTACCAGAATTATTACAAATTATACAACGACTAGAACTACATTATTCTAAAATTACTCTAAATAATCAATAATTATAGCTACAGTATTTAAAAATAACAAAATAAAACCTGCTTTGCATGAGTGCCGTGTATAAAAATCTAAATTTAACCTGATGGAAAGAGACGCTCGCAGCCAGCCCGGAACGTGCTAAGGGAGTTAGCCTGCCGCAACTCGATCGGTAAGCTATTCCAAAGAACTGCTCCATATAGTTTGTGTGTGGCTGTGGGATGGCTAGTTTGCCCTCTGTGTCCCTTAAGGAGTAACTGGAGACGCTACTACGGTCAACAAATTTGGAACTAAGGTAATCGGGAGTAAGACCATTAAGCGACTTATAAACCATCACAGCCTTATGGATTGTTTGTTGAGAATCAAGTTTTATCCTTCCAAGTTTTTTAATGAGGTTATCAGCGTTGGCATCATAGTTCGAGTAAGTGAGTATACGCGCAGCGCGATTTTGAAGTTTTTGAAGTTTACTGGCTAGGGTTTTGCCGTAACATCCCCAGACAGAGTACCAGTAATCAAAGTGAGGCTGTACTAAAGACATGAAGATTGATCGGAGAGGCACGTGTGGAACGAAAGACCTCACTCTCTTCAACGCTCCAATACCAGACGCGATTTTCTTACATAAATTCTCAACATGAACATTCCAGGATAGAGTCTGGTCAATATGAACACCAAGAGATTTCGTAGAGGTAACATGAGTTATAGGTGCACCGTCAATCATAAGTGACGGCGGATTGTGAAATGCACAGAGCCTCTGCCTCGATCCGATCAACATTAACTCAGTTTTAGAGGTAGCAATATCCCCTAGTTTATTCTTTGTATACTCGGTCATAGCTTGTATGTTTTCGAAAGAGCATTATTTGGAGACACTGAACGTTGTTAATTCTTGATCTATTAAATTGTCACACACCTCAAAATAGTACTTTTATACATTTCCTGCTATTATAACTATATTCCTATGTGGCAAACCCGGAAAACATACCGGCTTTACATAATTCTTCCTACATATCTTGCCGTTATTTCTATACTACCAAAATTCAAATACACTATACTCTTAAAATGGGAATTACGTGTGGGAAAATTGTTATCAGCAAACGCTTTAAAGATCTTTAAATAATTCTGATACTGGCTACACTATGAAAATAAATTATGTTATTAATTCTATAATCTTTAACAAAATATTTACGGTAGGATTCACAACATATAAAATTTCTTAATCTAACTACGACCAAGATTATGGTCTCTTGCTACGACGGCTAAACTGGATTTCTTGCGCATGCGGTGTTCTTTGATAGGCACGAGATTGGAAATTGCCTTGTTGCTTAGCAACATTGCTGGAATGAACACGTTGCATGGCTCAGTCAAGACTTCAAGAACTTCTGAATTACTAATTTTCCAGAAGAGTACAAAATATGGATCCCTGGTCCATGGACCCCCTCTGTGGACCAGGTCTATGGACCGGCCCCATAAAACCCTTTGACACTAGTAGGTGGAATTTGCATTAAGTGCAAAAAATCGCAAATTTCACAATGACTTATTGAAAAATCGTGAAGGTAGCAAAAAATCGTAAATTTTGTAAAATCCGCAAGCCGGTGCTTGCTGGTCGATTAGCATAAAATTGTAAATTTCAGCACAACGTACCGAAAAATCGTTGAGGCAGCAGATTTTTGTATATCTTGTAGAGTTTAACGAAAAATCGCAAAATTTGCAAAATTTGTAACTGCGTTCAATCCTGGACATGAGTGTAAAGACTGTAAAAAACTCTTATTCACAACTTTGCCTTTAACTGAATTGACGAGAAAGCGACGTTTCATTAGAAAAGAAGAGATGTGCATAGAGCTACCATCTAATCTCGTTC
This sequence comes from Platygyra sinensis, assembly GCA_019787425.1. NCBI lineage: Eukaryota > Metazoa > Cnidaria > Anthozoa > Scleractinia > Merulinidae > Platygyra > Platygyra sinensis. The sequence goes on along the minus strand of JAHPZR010024601.1, from coordinate 1,509 downwards.
TAGTTGAACAGAGAGCCCTGTACTGTTATATTAATTATTAATAGTTTACAATTGTGCTCTTGACTTTCAACATCACAGCTGAACCATAGAAACCGACAATTCACACCACTGTTATTGGATACTGACGGATTGTGTTTATTTCAGGGTTGATGCCGCTCTATTCAAGAGCAGCCGTGGTGTGAATTGTCGGTTTCTATGGTTCAGCTGTGATGTTGAAAGTCAAGAGCACAATTGTAAACTATTAATAATTAATATAACAGTACAGGGCTCTCTGTTCAACTAGAACGAGATTAGATGGTAGCTCTATGCACATCTCTTCTTTTCTAATGAAACGTCGCTTTCTCGTCAATTCAGTTAAAGGCAAAGTTGTGAATAAGAGTTTTTTACAGTCTTTACACTCATGTCCAGGATTGAACGCAGTTACAAATTTTGCAAATTTTGCGATTTTTCGTTAAACTCTACAAGATATACAAAAATCTGCTGCCTCAACGATTTTTCGGTACGTTGTGCTGAAATTTACAATTTTATGCTAATCGACCAGCAAGCACCGGCTTGCGGATTTTACAAAATTTACGATTTTTTGCTACCTTCACGATTTTTCAATAAGTCATTGTGAAATTTGCGATTTTTTGCACTTAATGCAAATTCCACCTACTAGTGCCGACCTGCGGATTTTACAAAATTTGCGATTTTTTTCGCAGTTAACATAACACAAAAGGACCGCCAAAGACGACAAGCATGTTTTTGTTCTCTCTGGAACGATTTAGCGGGATGAAAATATATTATTACCGCATACATGTAACACACAAAACAAGATAACAAGCTGTATGTTTCTCTCGTTCTAAGGCATTTGTTGTTGACCGAGTATCGTATTTAAAACGGGTTAAGGGGAAAGTGAGACCAAGTGAGCGGAATGATATGAAATTAACATAACAGAAGCAAAACATAACACGAGATAAGCGTTTCTTGTTGCCTGAGTATTTATTCTACCTTCTACTAAGCGCGCGTGTCCATGAAAAGATAAAGCGAGAGGAGAATATTCCATTCCACTGAACACACCTTTTATTAGCCGTGTAGCGAAGCACTCAGTCATTCAACAAGTAATTATTCTAAAACGCTATCAGCGATATTTTAGCGCACGCTGCAGTGTCTCTGGGATTAAAAAGGGCGCCAGGAAAATATTCCACCATTCTACAAACACGTGGCGTATTAGATTGTTGTAAAACTCCTCCAACCTTAGTTAAAGCCAGTGTCGGGAAAAGTCACGACCGATGTGAGATTAATGAAACACAAGAATGGACAACATACTGTCATGGTTCGTTCTCAAAGCGTTCGTTCTATGCAGAATAAAATGAGCATCGAAAGCATACTTTGGACAAGTATTTCCCAGCCTGCGTCGCAGACGCAGCCTATCGCGGGTTACTCATTTACCGTACCGTACTCAAAGGGTGATATTCAGTTGGCTTGTATCAAGGGACTCAAGAATCGAACATTCGAAGCATACATCAG
>JAHPZR010024600.1:22500-24849 GCA_019787425.1 Platygyra sinensis | reverse complement strand
AGATGATCAGAGGTAAACATCAAGCAATCGGATAGTGAGGATACTCAACAAAGCGACTTCAGTAGTTACATGTAATATCTAAGCTTAACTCTTGTGTGAAATGTCCTGATTCTTTTATTTGTTTCCGTTGTGTTCAATACTGCTAGAATAAGCCCATATTGCAACACGAAGCCTGGGTCGCTCTTTTTGGAGTGATAAGTATTCTTTTGGAGTAGGTGCTCCAAGTATTTGAAGCTGTGCACCCAAAATTTCAGCAGCGCGCCTTAAAATTTACACCTGGTCGCACAAGTGCTCCCAAAGCCAAAAATAAACTTTGAGCCCTGAGCATGTCCACAATGATCACATTTTTAACCCCTTTCTGCATGTAACTTCAACACTCATAGCAACTGACCTGGAGGAAGCAAATTCTCTTCTACAACTGGTGTCTCAGCCTCTACCCCTGGGGGCAACAGCTCATCCTCTTTTCCAGTCTCCACTGGTGACATTTCTTCACCAGGGGGAGCAGGCTCAGGTTCTGAGTCAGATTCTGACTCGCTTTCACTCTCATCGTCATCAATAGCATCATAATAATAAGGCTCACGATGACGTCGTTTACGTTTCTTTTTTTTATCATCCTCCTGAAGAGAAAGTACACCAGTGTTAACACAGACTATATCATAACCACACCAGATGTAGTCAGACATCATTATTTGTAGGCCTTTTTTTAAAGCCCACCAAAGAGGAAGCTGATAATATTGCTAATTACAGCCACAGTGCATCAAGATCAGCATATAATGTAGAAGTTACATTCTATTGATTGCTTCAATATTAAAGAGAAATTAGTAACAACATTTTTGCTTTCCTTTCTTTAGTTGCTTTGTAACAATATCTAAGCATTAACAAATAGATCATGAAAGGGTTCCTGATTATTTAATTTTTTGCATTGCCTAGCACATGACCATTGTTTTCTCTGAATGGAATTTTTTTTCTTTGTTACATGAAAAATAGTAATAATTGCTTGTTAAGAAAACCACACAAACATTCAAGGCAGTAAATGGGACTAAGTTTGTCGGGTGCTCCATGGGATAAAATAGGGTGGAAGCAACATACCCTGCAAAGTAAAGGTTAAGTGTGGTCTGTGGCTGCCTAAGTCTATACCAACTCACCTTTTTTGTAGCTTGGTGTTGTGCAGATTGATCCTTGTTTGGCTGGGATGTCTGTGGTAGTTGTTGTAGATTCTGTAAATATTCCTTAGAGTATTGGTCTTGTTGTTGTTTCTGTTGAGCATCATAGTTACCATAGTACTATAAGAAAAAACAGATGCATGTCAATGAATGCATGGACCAAATTTCAATAAAACCATAACATCAACAGTGAAAAGTTCTGGACAGTTGTGATGTTTTGAATCCACTGTTTCCAGGAAAAAAATCTAGTTTTTTTTAGTCATAAATCTAGAGTTTTCTTTTCATTTTGAGGTGGGGGGGAGGTGAGGGAGGGTTTGGCACCCTTCAGGGCATGTTTTGTGAAGATCTTTTTGTGCAAGAGTTCTGTGAATTTTATAGCTGAGAAGAAACAATGTTGTCTAAATCCCAGACTGTTTGTTCCGGCTGGTGAAATATTTTCAAGATTGATGTTTTTCTTAACCCTTTGTCTCCTGGAGAGTTTTGTCAAAAATGCATTTCTTGGACATTGTTGGAGACATTCAGGCTAGATATTGGCCTGAATTAGCTTTAATCTAGTCAAAAAGGCATTTGCAGCATGACAGCTTGCCTTTCTTCCCACTAGCATCGCAATTTACAATATTTTGGCTCAGGCATGCACAGAAATCAAAATATTGAGTTTTTGGACGAGAAAGTGACCTACATCTTTAGGCTTTTTGTTATTTGAATTTTTTGGCCTTTCCTTTTTCTCCTTTTCTTTTCTTTTTGCTGCAGTGATTGATCTTCTACTGGGCTTACTTGCAGTTGAAAAACCTCTAAGAAAGCATCATCAAGACGGGCAATTTTAAACATCGAATAGCCACGTGTAGTGGCAGGAAATTTTGCTCGAGTTTTTCACTCAACTTTTTGAGCATTTTTGTGCATATCTCAGGCTCCATTAGGCCGATCACTTTGATCTGGGTATTATTGGAAAGGTCTTTTCCTCCTGCAGAAGTTGAGTACAGATGATGCAAATTTTGGTCAAAACTGATGACGTCACAAGTGGAAGAAAGGCCACAGTCTTTGACATGCTTTCGAATTTTCCACCCAGTACGAGTCATCAAGATGTGTTGAATTGCTTCAAAGACTTCAACTTGAAATAAGCTGCTTAAATGGCAAAAAAAAGAAAGATGATCAAACCAATTTGAATAAGGAAGGCATATTCCAGTTG
>JAHPZR010024600.1:5000-17500 GCA_019787425.1 Platygyra sinensis | reverse complement strand
GCACTCTGCACTAAAAAAGTGGCATAATTGCCATCTTTTTTGTTATAAACATTCATCAAATTAGGGCAAAACTGATCATTCTCCAGCCAAATTTGCCAAGGAAATTCCCTAAGAAATCAGCCAATGGTACCAAATTTGACTTTTTTTCCACGACCTATCAGAAGCCCTGGCTATAGTGGTTTAGAACTATTAACAGTGCAACTGCAGTAAGGTTAAAAGTAAATATCTGACCCTTGCAGGGCCATGAACCATCCGTAATAGCTACAACTTACTTACACATTCAACCTACATTTTTGTACTGATCCTCTGTTATTTCAATGAATGAATGAATGAATGGATCGATCGATCAATCGATCGATCGATCGATCGATCAATCAATCAATCAATCAATCAATCAATCAATCTTTGTTTCTATTCCCTTTGAGTGTGAAATACATGTTGAATTATGCAAGTTTCCAAGCTTCAGAAAGTGGCCATTTGGTGGGTGTAACACAGCACGTTGTTGAAGATCGTTTTTTTATCTAGCTATTCCTTCATCTTTGCTGCTTAGATTTTACGTGCCGGCTTTCTTACAGTTGGCTTGCCTTCTAAGTGTGGATAACAGTGAGGAGTTTTAATTTGCTGTCACAGGTTAGCATTTCAATTCGAATCTGCTCAGCAGACCTGCTTGAGAATATCTGAGAATATCTGAAAGTGTTTGAAAGTATTTGAAAGGCTCTGAAGTTACTTGAAAGAAAAAGAGACTCTCCTGTGCTTGTGTTGTCCTTGTTGTTGAATTGAATTGGATGAACAATCCACACACAGTTAACAAGAGTCTGCTAGCCCACAATTTCATCAGATGTAATATCAGAATCTCTATTGAACAATACCAGTCAAGAATTGGCTCTCATGACAATTTCCTTAAAACAAAAGATGCTTTATCGCATTCCAAGGATTGTTTTTGGAATATAATGCTGATGTTTTACAAGAATGTGTTTTATTTACTAACATTGAAACAAGTTGTTGGAAAATGCAAAATATGGAATGAAGTAGTGTTTTGGTTTACCCAATTTACATGTATGTACTACAATGTTTACATGCCATTGTTGATACAATGTCCATAATAAGAAAAACCTCAAAGATTCTGGTATTTTAAGTCATACAATACCATCATGAACTTCTCTGTACATTGAACTCTGTTGTCTTTGAGTTATCTTTTTTTTACTATTCCTGAAATCTATTATCATAATGATGACACTTTGGGTGTGTTCTTTTGGGGTGATCCGGATCATGATCAGTGATCCAAGATCACTCACATGGTTCATCAAAGGAACTGATGAATCAGTGACCAGAGAGGATTCATCAGTTCATTTGATGCACCATGATGCAACTTACAGTGATGTTGTATCATTGATCCTGATCCAGATAACCCCAAAGAAATGCACCCTTTATCTCCACTGAACTCTCGGTTAACTAAAACCTCCAGGAAAAATTGTTAATCTCATTGGGTTAAAAATTATTAGCAATGTTAATAAGTACTACTCAACATATGATTCATTAAAATATTGCTTGTGTTCTGATATTGCCGTGTGTCTACCTTTTTTTTTCCCCAAAATTGCTCCATTTGCAACTCCATAGCCACTTACCTCATCTAAATTTTTCTGTGTTTCTTTATTGAATATATAGCATTGTGATACTTTACATGCATATATTGTCAAAAATTAGTCATACATTCAAACCAAATTAAACTCCCAATGTGGCTTCTAGTGTAGGTTATATCATTTCCTGTATATCCCAGCCCTTTTGCAAAGTTTTGTGCTCCTGCACTGGTACACAAAATGCCAAAAACATTCATATGAAATGCTTCCCTGGAGATAATTTCACATCACTTGCCCCGGACAAACACAGAACACAATTCCACTTGGTTACATAAACAAAATCATGAGTGAATCTATCAGGCCACTGTAAGACATTATGCTGACATTTTTTCAGTTCCTAAAATCCTCAGTTTACATATGCAACCTCTGTTACCAAAATGACACCTCCATGAAACTTTACCCATTAACCCTCATCTTGAAAAGAAGCTTTTCAGGACTATTCTATGCTAATTATCTTGTTTTATTCGCTGACAGGACCAATACTGAAAGCTATCTAACTGTAATCAGATATTAGCTCTACTAATAGAAACTCAATAACAAACCAGATCCTTTTAATTTGTAACCTTCCCCATCAAAGCAGCTCAATTTCGTAAGCCACACATGTACACATTGCGGACCTATCTTATTTAGACAACTGGCATCCGGGAAGTGTTTTTAAAAACTTAAGGACGTTCGCGCCCTTTGCTACTGCACATCTCTAGTGCGCACGCTATTCATTGGTCACGCGCGTGCCACGTCATTGTTAAGCGCGCGCACCGAGTCGAAAACTCCACAAAATATAGAGCTGATGACCTTTGCGTTAACTTTGTGTGCGAATATTTTTGTTGGATGCTCGGTGACCCCCACTTTTTTTTCGGCAGATCACTTCCTTTTCTGATTCTTTCCATTATACTAAAAAACAAAAAAAATCTGTACGTGGGAAGTTTTAATTATTTCTCATATACTATTCAAATAGGGTCGAATTGGTACTTGGATACAGGTGTGCATTGCTTAGAAGTTGTATTTTTAAAGGCTAATTCTAGGTGATTTAATGGCCAATGTAGCAAAGATATATCAAATAGGCCTATATATGCTATGTTAAATACACATAACTTAGATATGATTCTTCAACTTAAATATATGCCGATAGTAATGAATCCGTCCAGAATCGCCTCAGTGGCTGGAAATCCTAGAAATGCTATGATCTGTGATGCGCCTTATCTTCAAAACGAGTTCGGTGACCCCCGATTTTTTTTTACGTTTTTCTTCTAATCTTATCATTTTCTACCTGCAGTCAAAGTTTTAAAAAAATCTGTACGTGGGAAGTTTTTGGGCGCGAACGTCCTTAAATACCCATAAGTCTAAACTTTTTATAGAATTTCAATGCAAAAATTAACACCAAGTATTATTTTGGCTTTGTGCTTTGTAATTGAGGAAATTTTCCAGAGTACACGATATAAATTGTTTTAAAAAATACCAAGCAAAATAATGTTTTGGTTTTGTAGTGGAGGAATTCTTTGTTCTGCATACTATGAAAATATTGACTCACAGGCTGTTCAAATATTTTGTTTAATTCACACATTTCTTTAAGTCAGTCATTAGTGAAAATATGTTCTGTGGTTTCGAATGAAACCATATTATAAGAAGTAGCCTGAATAGTACTTTCAATCGATGCGGTTGGATGAAACTTTTTTTGCAGATGCTCGAAGGGACAATTGATAAGAGCGGCAAATGTTTACTTCTCTTGTTCCAGCTGTTATCAACACACTTAAACACACTATCAATTTGTATTTCAACATCCACAATATTCACAAAAGCTAGTCTAAGAATCATTACATAAACCCTTTGTTTTCATTCATTCCATTGCTAATTAGATATTTCATGCTTTCTAATAAAACAGGCCCTTCCAAATATTCCAAATCATTCCAAGTGCTGTGATCAAGAAGTTTTTGTGGCACTTGAAGAAGCTAAATTAGGCTGCAAAAATAATGCTGCATAAACAATTCATTTCAAGATGAAAATCCAAACTACATGTAAAAACATGGCATGAAAGCAACACAACAATAATACTCAAATTCCAATCTTGTTTATTTTTTACTTTTGTCGCTCATCACGAGTAAAATTTCAAAGCTTCACGCTTGGTTTGTGAAATCTCTTCTCAAAGAGTGCATGTCCCCAACTCTGAGATAAGCTAGAAAACAACTAACAAAATCGTTTTGTTTTTGACTCCTTGTGCTATACAATAACAGCGAAAAAAGGGAATATCAAGGCATCAAACATCTCCTGCAAAAATCATCACCCTTTTTTGAGAGACCTGTGCAATGAATGTCAATCTTCTTTCACGGCTATTTTTATCCTGCAAAGAAATTTCATCAGGGCAGATTTTGATCACGTGCAAGGTAACCATTTCTGAACTGTGAGTCGCATGTCACACAATCAACAAAATAATGCTCTAAAATTGTAACTTGCATCAAACTTCAGCTCAACACTTGATCACCCACGTGCCTAAAACTTACTCATTTCAATGGCTATCAGAAATTTAGTTGGAGGATGGCCTACTGTGGTTATTGACCATGGAACAAGTGAGGAGGAAAAGTTTACACTTGCCTGATAGGAAACTCTACTTGTCCTGGACAACCAGGTGCAATTTACAACTCTCTCCAGTTTTTTAGTACAAGTTAACTGAAATTGTCTAGCTTTCAATCTGTTGTTTATTTTGTTGACATGTATGTCGTTATCTCCATCCGATACGAAGAAATTTTTGGTAAGTACGATTGCCACACTTGGCTTGCGAGCGGAGCTTATATGGGTGGAAAAGTTCAACAAGCGCACTAGCAATGGTTTGATGCGAAAGTGTTCAATTTTTTTTTAATTTGTCAACATCAGAGTAAGTTCTTTCAGTGGAAGAGGTAGAAAGCTGTATTTCCGTTAATGCTTGTTAATTTGCTGTGTTTTGATTTAAATTTTGCTTAGTGTGGAACTCACCCAACATAAATCACATATTTGTTTGAGCTGGAGTCTGGCTTTATTCGTCATAACAATGCATCACAAAAGGAAAATTGGTTACGAATAACAAAGGCTAACTCATTTGCAAAAATGCATGGCACTGAAGCGTTGCCAAAACGTGCTGGTCATTTTATGCATTAGGGGTTCCTTCAGAACACACGTTGGATGTTTGCTTAGTTCTGAGCGGTACTGCAAAAGATGTTATGAAGACGTTACCAAGTTACCATTTTTGTCGTCCCTGCCAGTCTGAAGAGCTGCTGGTTCTGTTGACAAGTCAGTAGTCCCTTCCTTCTTCCCTTCAGCTGACAAATCTGTCATGTCATCACCATGTGGAGACATCAGAGGGTTAGATGAAGACCGCCTTCGTTCAGGAGGGGGAGTGGGTGGACAGTCCAACACAGCCAAATCACTGTCTGTACCTCCTTCTAACTTGATAACAACTAATGACATGAAGATAACAACATGAAATCATTACTTTCTGATGACGTGTTCTGGAGATTCAGAATGATGATGTGTATGTTTGTGTCAAACTCCTTTCACATGAATTTCAAGGTACTAAGATATTTTCCCATGTATCTTTGTTGCTGTGACACAAAGCTACTGGATAACGTTTTAAAAAATGTGGCAGATTTTAAAGGTCAAATGCAGAACAAAGAATTCCTCCACTACAAAACCAAAACATTATTTTGCTTGGTATTTTTTAAAACAATTTATATCGTGTACTCTGGAAAATTTCCTCAATTACAAAGCACAAAGCCAAAATAATACTTGGTGTTAATTTTTGCATTGAAATTCTATAAAAAGTTTAGACTTATGGGTATTTAAGGACGTTCGCGCCCAAAAACTTCCCACGTACAGATTTTTTTAAAACTTTGACTGCAGGTAGAAAATGATAAGATTAGAAGAAAAACGTAAAAAAAAATCGGGGGTCACCGAACTCGTTTTGAAGATAAGGCGCATCACAGATCATAGCAATTCTAGGTGATTTAATGGCCAATGTAGCAAAGATATATCAAATAGGCCTATATATGCTATGTTAAATACACATAACTAGATATGATTCTTCAACTTAAATATATGCCGATAGTAATGAATCCGTCCAGAATCGCCTCAGTGGCTGGAAATCACTAGAAATGCTATGATCTGTGATGCGCCTTATCTTCAAAACGAGTTCGGTGACCCCCGATTTTTTTTTACGTTTTTCTTCTAATCTTATCATTTTCTACCTGCAGTCAAAGTTTTAAAAAAATCTGTACGTGGGAAGTTTTTGGGCGCGAACGTCCTTAAATACCCATAAGTCTAAACTTTTTATAGAATTTCAATGCAAAAATTAACACCAAGTATTATTTTGGCTTTGTGCTTTGTAATTGAGGAAATTTTCCAGAGTACACGATATAAATTGTTTTAAAAAATACCAAGCAAAATAATGTTTTGGTTTTGTAGTGGAGGAATTCTTTGTTCTGCATTTGACCTTTAAAATCTGCCACATTTTTTAAAACGTTATCCAGTAGCTTTGTGTCACAGCAACAAAGATACATGGGAAAATATCTTAGTACCTTGAAATTCATGTGAAAGGAGTTTGACACAAACATACACATCATCATTCTGAATCTCCAGAACACGTCATCAGAAAGTAATGATTTCATGTTGTTATCTTCATGTCATTAGTTGTTATCAAGTTAGAAGGAGGTACAGACAGTGATTTGGCTGTGTTGGACTGTCCACCCACTCCCCCTCCTGAACGAAGGCGGTCTTCATCTAACCCTCTGATGTCTCCACATGGTGATGACATGACAGATTTGTCAGCTGAAGGGAAGAAGGAAGGGACTACTGACTTGTCAACAGAACCAGCAGCTCTTCAGACTGGCAGGGACGACAAAAATGGTAACTTGGTAACGTCTTCATAACATCTTTTGCAGTACCGCTCAGAACTAAGCAAACATCCAACGTGTGTTCTGAAGGAACCCCTAATGCATAAAATGACCAGCACGTTTTGGCAACGCTTCAGTGCCATGCATTTTTGCAAATGAGTTAGCCTTTGTTATTCGTAACCAATTTTCCTTTTGTGATGCATTGTTATGACGAATAAAGCCAGACTCCAGCTCAAACAAATATGTGATTTATGTTGGGTGAGTTCCACACTAAGCAAAATTTAAATCAAAACACAGCAAATTAACAAGCATTAACGGAAATACAGCTTTCTACCTCTTCCACTGAAAGAACTTACTCTGATGTTGACAAATTAAAAAAAAATTGAACACTTTCGCATCAAACCATTGCTAGTGCGCTTGTTGAACTTTTCCACCCATATAAGCTCCGCTCGCAAGCCAAGTGTGGCAATCGTACTTACCAAAAATTTCTTCGTATCGGATGGAGATAACGACATACATGTCAACAAAATAAACAACAGATTGAAAGCTAGACAATTTCAGTTAACTTGTACTAAAAAACTGGAGAGAGTTGTAAATTGCACCTGGTTGTCCAGGACAAGTAGAGTTTCCTATCAGGCAAGTGTAAACTTTTCCTCCTCACTTGTTCCATGGTCAATAACCACAGTAGGCCATCCTCCAACTAAATTTCTGATAGCCATTGAAATGAGTAAGTTTTAGGCACGTGGGTGATCAAGTGTTGAGCTGAAGTTTGATGCAAGTTACAATTTTAGAGCATTATTTTGTTGATTGTGTGACATGCGACTCACAGTTCAGAAATGGTTACCTTGCACGTGATCAAAATCTGCCCTGATGAAATTTCTTTGCAGGATAAAAATAGCCGTGAAAGAAGATTGACATTCATTGCACAGGTCTCTCAAAAAAGGGTGATGATTTTTGCAGGAGATGTTTGATGCCTTGATATTCCCTTTTTTCGCTGTTATTGTATAGCACAAGGAGTCAAAAACAAAACGATTTTGTTAGTTGTTTTCTAGCTTATCTCAGAGTTGGGGACATGCACTCTTTGAGAAGAGATTTCACAAACCAAGCGTGAAGCTTTGAAATTTTACTCGTGATGAGCGACAAAAGTAAAAAATAAACAAGATTGGAATTTGAGTATTATTGTTGTGTTGCTTTCATGCCATGTTTTTACATGTAGTTTGGATTTTCATCTTGAAATGAATTGTTTATGCAGCATTATTTTTGCAGCCTAATTTAGCTTCTTCAAGTGCCACAAAAACTTCTTGATCACAGCACTTGGAATGATTTGGAATATTTGGAAGGGCCTGTTTTATTAGAAAGCATGAAATATCTAATTAGCAATGGAATGAATGAAAACAAAGGGTTTATGTAATGATTCTTAGACTAGCTTTTGTGAATATTGTGGATGTTGAAATACAAATTGATAGTGTGTTTAAGTGTGTTGATAACAGCTGGAACAAGAGAAGTAAACATTTGCCGCTCTTATCAATTGTCCCTTCGAGCATCTGCAAAAAAAGTTTCATCCAACCGCATCGATTGAAAGTACTATTCAGGCTACTTCTTATAATATGGTTTCATTCGAAACCACAGAACATATTTTCACTAATGACTGACTTAAAGAAATGTGTGAATTAAACAAAATATTTGAACAGCCTGTGAGTCAATATTTTCATAGTATGCAGAACAAAGAATTCCTCCACTACAAAACCAAAACATTATTTTGCTTGGTATTTTTTAAAACAATTTATATCGTGTACTCTGGAAAATTTCCTCAATTACAAAGCACAAAGCCAAAATAATACTTGGTGTTAATTTTTGCATTGAAATTCTATAAAAAGTTTAGACTTATGGGTATTTAAGGACGTTCGCGCCCAAAAACTTCCCACGTACAGATTTTTTTAAAACTTTGACTGCAGGTAGAAAATGATAAGATTAGAAGAAAAACGTAAAAAAAAATCGGGGGTCACCGAACTCGTTTTGAAGATAAGGCGCATCACAGATCATAGCATTTCTAGGATTTCCAGCCACTGAGGCGATTCTGGACGGATTCATTACTATCGGCATATATTTAAGTTGAAGAATCATATCTAAGTTATGTGTATTTAACATAGCATATATAGGCCTATTTGATATATCTTTGCTACATTGGCCATTAAATCACCTAGAATTAGCCTTTAAAAATACAACTTCTAAGCAATGCACACCTGTATCCAAGTACCAATTCGACCCTATTTGAATAGTATATGAGAAATAATTAAAACTTCCCACGTACAGATTTTTTTTGTTTTTTAGTATAATGGAAAGAATCAGAAAAGGAAGTGATCTGCCGAAAAAAAAGTGGGGGTCACCGAGCATCCAACAAAAATATTCGCACACAAAGTTAACGCAAAGGTCATCAGCTCTATATTTTGTGGAGTTTTCGACTCGGTGCGCGCGCTTAACAATGACGTGGCACGCGCGTGACCAATGAATAGCGTGCGCACTAGAGATGTGCAGTAGCAAAGGGCGCGAACGTCCTTAAGTTTTTAAAAACACTTCCCGGATGCCAGTTGTCTAAATAAGATAGGTCCGCAATGTGTACATGTGTGGCTTACGAAATTGAGCTGCTTTGATGGGGAAGGTTACAAATTAAAAGGATCTGGTTTGTTATTGAGTTTCTATTAGTAGAGCTAATATCTGATTACAGTTAGATAGCTTTCAGTATTGGTCCTGTCAGCGAATAAAACAAGATAATTAGCATAGAATAGTCCTGAAAAGCTTCTTTTCAAGATGAGGGTTAATGGGTAAAGTTTCATGGAGGTGTCATTTTGGTAACAGAGGTTGCATATGTAAACTGAGGATTTTAGGAACTGAAAAAATGTCAGCATAATGTCTTACAGTGGCCTGATAGATTCACTCATGATTTTGTTTATGTAACCAAGTGGAATTGTGTTCTGTGTTTGTCCGGGGCAAGTGATGTGAAATTATCTCCAGGGAAGCATTTCATATGAATGTTTTTGGCATTTTGTGTACCAGTGCAGGAGCACAAAACTTTGCAAAAGGGCTGGGATATACAGGAAATGATATAACCTACACTAGAAGCCACATTGGGAGTTTAATTTGGTTTGAATGTATGACTAATTTTTGACAATATATGCATGTAAAGTATCACAATGCTATATATTCAATAAAGAAACACAGAAAAATTTAGATGAGGTAAGTGGCTATGGAGTTGCAAATGGAGCAATTTTGGGGAAAAAAAAAGGTAGACACACGGCAATATCAGAACACAAGCAATATTTTAATGAATCATATGTTGAGTAGTACTTATTAACATTGCTAATAATTTTTAACCCAATGAGATTAACAATTTTTCCTGGAGGTTTTAGTTAACCGAGAGTTCAGTGGAGATAAAGGGTGCATTTCTTTGGGGTTATCTGGATCAGGATCAATGATACAACATCACTGTAAGTTGCATCATGGTGCATCAAATGAACTGATGAATCCTCTCTGGTCACTGATTCATCAGTTCCTTTGATGAACCATGTGAGTGATCTTGGATCACTGATCATGATCCGGATCACCCCAAAAGAACACACCCAAAGTGTCATCATTATGATAATAGATTTCAGGAATAGTAAAAAAAAGATAACTCAAAGACAACAGAGTTCAATGTACAGAGAAGTTCATGATGGTATTGTATGACTTAAAATACCAGAATCTTTGAGGTTTTTCTTATTATGGACATTGTATCAACAATGGCATGTAAACATTGTAGTACATACATGTAAATTGGGTAAACCAAAACACTACTTCATTCCATATTTTGCATTTTCCAACAACTTGTTTCAATGTTAGTAAATAAAACACATTCTTGTAAAACATCAGCATTATATTCCAAAAACAATCCTTGGAATGCGATAAAGCATCTTTTGTTTTAAGGAAATTGTCATGAGAGCCAATTCTTGACTGGTATTGTTCAATAGAGATTCTGATATTACATCTGATGAAATTGTGGGCTAGCAGACTCTTGTTAACTGTGTGTGGATTGTTCATCCAATTCAATTCAACAACAAGGACAACACAAGCACAGGAGAGTCTCTTTTTCTTTCAAGTAACTTCAGAGCCTTTCAAATACTTTCAAACACTTTCAGATATTCTCAGATATTCTCAAGCAGGTCTGCTGAGCAGATTCGAATTGAAATGCTAACCTGTGACAGCAAATTAAAACTCCTCACTGTTATCCACACTTAGAAGGCAAGCCAACTGTAAGAAAGCCGGCACGTAAAATCTAAGCAGCAAAGATGAAGGAATAGCTAGATAAAAAAACGATCTTCAACAACGTGCTGTGTTACACCCACCAAATGGCCACTTTCTGAAGCTTGGAAACTTGCATAATTCAACATGTATTTCACACTCAAAGGGAATAGAAACAAAGATTGATTGATTGATTGATTGATTGATTGATTGATCGATCGATCGATCGATCGATTGATCGATCGATCCATTCATTCATTCATTCATTGAAATAACAGAGGATCAGTACAAAAATGTAGGTTGAATGTGTAAGTAAGTTGTAGCTATTACGGATGGTTCATGGCCCTGCAAGGGTCAGATATTTACTTTTAACCTTACTGCAGTTGCACTGTTAATAGTTCTAAACCACTATAGCCAGGGCTTCTGATAGGTCGTGGAAAAAAAGTCAAATTTGGTACCATTGGCTGATTTCTTAGGGAATTTCCTTGGCAAATTTGGCTGGAGAATGATCAGTTTTGCCCTAATTTGATGAATGTTTATAACAAAAAAGATGGCAATTATGCCACTTTTTAGTGCAGAGTGCACTATTGGGATGGTTTAGGGGTTGACGCCAGTAACGCACTATGGTACTAAGGCAATAAGGTGTAGACTTTAATGTTTATTTAATTAATTAATTCCAATTAATTAATTAGCCTTGTTTTGAGGGGGTGGGGTAGGTAACTTTGATTGCTACGTAAAACGTACTATACTTACATTATTTTCTTCTGCGATAACATCACAAAACTATTATGATTCCAATATTCTCTTGTTATCCTAGTAGTACTATTCTCTTAAGAACAAAAGCAATTTTCACCAAGCGCATGCGCAGATTGATTGAAGGGCCCTAGTCAGCCATACCTTTGTTTTTGTTTACATGCAAGAATTTGGCTATTATATTTTATTTGGAGCCTGTCGAATCGAAGAAAATCACTGTGAAACTACTCAAGATAATTTAACATACCTTCAGGAACACAGCTTACAGTAAAACAATAAGAATTCACTTCACCATGCTATATCAATACTTTCGATGTCATCGAAAATGGGGGAGGCTGACTAGGGTCCTTTAACGTTAGTGTTAACTATATGTTAGGTAAACGATACATTTCATACACGATTATACACAAACGTTTAGTGCTCTTGTGGTTGAACACAGTATGAAAGACGCATGCGCTCTAGCATTGTCAGCATGGTACAATCCGTTCTTGAGTTCAGATTCATGCATGCGATACCACACTCACGTCTTAACGGGCAATAGCAGTTATATTGCAGATAATATCAGTTCCCCCTTTTAGTGCAAAGAACACTTTTGTGACAGGGTATGGATCTCCTCAGCCGCTTGTTTATTTTCTCCCCTATGAAAGAGAACAAGATGTTCACAAATGTATTCACCCGAAACATTTCCGAGTTAGCGGCATTAAAATTAGTAATTTTGTGACCAAATAAACTTCTCAAATATTGCTGTAGACACTGGCACTTTCAGAAACTGCAAATAAATTTAGTCAGTCTTTGAGGGGACTCGTTCACCGATGTAGGATATAATTTCGGTCAAGTTGAAACGCTTCTCGGTTGTATTAATCGATATCATTGTGTATTTTGAACTGGTTTACTATTAACACCAATGGTGGCAACCTAATAAGAACGAGCTGTTCCGAGACACGACATGTCTATTTGATAATTAAATTAGTAAATTATT